>JAUPMV010000014.1:2168662-2320137 GCA_030848855.1 Branchinecta sandiegonensis | reverse complement strand
TCAAGTATTTTCCGCCCTCCCCCCAATAATTGCCGGATTCGGTCCGGAAATGAAAAAGGTCACCAGAGAAAAATGTCCTCTGTTTAATTATTAAATTTCACTCGAATCCGATCACCCGTTCCCAAGTTACGCATGACTCAATATTCCGGATTCCCCTCCCTCAACTCCCCCCCCCCCCAAGATTATCATATCGAGGATTTTTTTTATTCCAAGTCAGTTTGACCGGGTCCCTGATATGCCTTCCAAGTTTCGTCGTGAAAATCCCCCAAAAAACGGAATTCCGGGAAACCCCCTCCTCCCCCCCCCCTCAAGTGTCCGGATCCAGTCAAATTATGTAAAAGATTTACATGGACCAGATGTTTGTTCTTCCCAGCAAGTTTCACTCCGATACCATCATTCTAAGCGTTTCCGAGATTTCCGGTCCACCCCCCCCCCCCCCCCCCCAGCTCCCCCGCGGTGCACTTAGCCAATCTGATTCAGCAAATGACTTACCTAGAGCATCTGTTTGTTTTTCCCACAAAGTTCCATCCCGATCCCTCCATTCTAAACGGGTCACGTATTTTCCGCCCCCCCCCCCCCAATAGTTGCCGGATCCGGTCCGGATATGAAAAAAATCATCGGAGAAATGTTCTCTGTTCAGTTCTTAAATTTCACTCGAATCCGATCACCCATTCCAAAATTACGCATGACTGAAAATTTCGGATTCCCCTCCCTCCACTCCCCCCACCATTATCTGATCGACAAAATTTTTATTTTGAAGTCAGTCTGATTGGCTCCCTGATATGCCTGCCAAGTTTCATCGTGAAAATCCCCAAAACCACCATCACCGGAATTCCGGGACCCCCCCCCCCCCATAAGTGTCCGGATCCAGTACAATGGTCTAAACGACTTATCTAGAGCAGATGCTTGTTCTTCCCAGCAAGTTTCACTCCGATCCCTCCATTCTAACCGTTTCTTGAAATTTCCGGTCTCCCCCCCCCCCCCCCAACTCCCCCCTGGCTACCGAATCCGGTCAAGACTTTAAACGGGACATTACAGATATATATTCTGTTCAGTTATGAAGTTTCATTACAATCCGATCATCCGTTCGAAAGTTACACACTTCTCAATTTCCCGGATTCCCCTGCGGATTCCCCTCCCTCCACTCCCCCCACCATTATCTGATCGACAAAATTTTTATTTTGAAGTCAGTTTGATTGGGTCCCTGATATGCCTGCCAAGTTTCATCGTGAAAATCCAAAAACCACCATCACCGATCCCCCCCCCCCCCCCCATAAGTGTCCGGATCCAGTACAATGGTCTAAAGGACTTATCTAGAGCAGATGCTTGTTCTTCCCAGCAAGTTTCACTCCGATCCCTCCATTCTAACCGTTTCTTGAAATTTCCGGTCTCCCCCCCCCCCCAACTCCCCCTTGGCTACAGAATCCGGTCAAGACTTTAAACGGGACATTACAGATATATATTCTATTCAGTTATGAAGTTTCATTACAATCCGATCATCCGTTCGAAAGTTACACACTTCTCAATTTCCCGGATTCCCATGCCCTCCACCCCCCCCCCCCCCCAAAATGGTCGGATCAGAAAACTGATTATTTCTAAGTTTGTTTGGTCGGGTCTCTGATATGCCTGCCAAGTTTCATGGTCCTAGCACGACTGGAAGTACCCTAACTCGAAAAAGTGTGACAAAATGCCCTAAATTTTCAAGTTTCCAGCGCCCCCACTTCCCCGCATATGGTCGGATCGGGAAACTGATTATTTCCAGTTTAGTTTGGTCGGGTCCCTGATATGCCTGCCAAGTTTCATTGTCCTAGCTCATCTGGAAGTACCCTCACTCGAAAAAGTGTGACAAAATGCCCTAAATTTTCAAGTTTCCAGCGCCCCAACTCCCCCGCATATGGTCGGATCGGGAAACTTATTATTTCCAGGTTACTTTGGTCAGGTCCCTGATATTCCTGCCAAGTTTCATTGTCCTAGCTCATCTGGAAGTACCCTAACTCGAAAAAGTGTGACAAAATGCCCTAAATTTTCAAGTTTCGAACGCCCCCACTCCCCCGCATATGGTCGGATCGGGAAACTGATTATTTCCAGGTTAGTTTAGTCGGGTCCCTGATATGCCGGCCAAGTTTCATTGTCCTAGCACATCTGGAAGTACCCTAACTCGGATATGTGGGACAAAAAACTCGGACCGACTGACAGACCGAATTGTGATCGGTATATGGCACTTGAGCCAGAGGCTGCAAGTGCCATAAAATAACACACATGAAAATGGCGAAGCCAAGTCAAACACTTCAAACAATGACAAAAACTTTTAAAACAAAAAGTATAAAGTGTAAGTCAACGGGTCTCGGAAAAGGCTTGAATCAGACACAATCGTGGGTTATTTTTTGAAAGCACAGCCCTAAATATTCGAATATTTTAAAATACTGTAAGTTGAAGAGTAAATAGTGCGAATTTTTTATCCCGGTTTTCTTTTGTTTCCTTTCCTGTGGAACCAGTTTCCATAGGGAAACGACAAAGTGGTGAAAGTCAAGTCAGATGTAATGCGCTTAATTATTAATTCAGTATTTTTCCAGATTTCTAATGAAAAGGTCATCAAAGTTGAAGATATGGCCGACTATCGAGGAGATGATACTTTGGAAGACCTTTTGAACTTCATTGAAGGGGTGGATGGAGCAAAGAAAAATGATAAAAAGGCAAATATCAAAGAAAAGAATGGAAAAAGCAAAAAGAAAGTGGAAAGTGGTGAGAAAATCTTGAACGGAGTATTGAGTGATGGAGAGCAGAAAGAAAATAAGAAAAAATCAAGGGCCAAGTCCGAAAATAGTGCCGTGGGTATTCTCAAAACCGACATGAAGCATCGATCATCCAGCCTTGAAAACAGTGCTAGATCGAATCCAGACCAGGTTAGCAATTTGCACGACTCAGATGGGACGGAGTCGCCACATAGTCAGTTGAGTAAATCGACATCGAACGATTCGGACAAGTTCAAGACTCCGGTGGGGGGCGAGATCTCCCCTGCCGAGTTTGTCTCGTTTCAGCCAGAGTTTGTGCCAGTCCTTCTGGAAGAGAGTGAGTTCCGAACTGTTACCAAGAAATCACGGAAAAAACGCAAATCGCCCCAGCGACCGGAAAAGAACTTTGGAAACCGGCGGGCGAATATTCATTTTGAGGAGGCGCACCGCCCAACTCACGCGGCGAACGACGATATCGCCCTTTTGTACCGCAACCCGCGTAAACGCTCCGGTGAACGGCGTCTTTCGTCGTCTAGTGTTCTCTCGGGGCATAGCGGGTACGACAGTGATAAAGATAGCGTCCACAGCTTGCCTTGTTCAAGCACCATCTCCCGCGTAACCCTCAAACCAGTTTCTACATCAAGTGGGTCAACCCCACAAGCTTCTTATGCTGACATTACTCGGAAGCTTCGTGGCGAGGAGCCTCTAACCCCTAGTCAGGTGGAGACTAGTAAAGTGATCTCAGTTAAATCAAAGGTCGATGTGATGGAAAGCGAGTCCGGATCCCCTGAACTGCCGAAACCGAAACGCACTGGGGGCTTCCCCGCGGAAACTTGCGACTTTCCCCCGTTGAGTGATGAGATTGTGTCCAAGATCACCCCTCTAGTGTCCGAGCCAGTTAACCCCAAGCCTCTTAGTGTGAAAGAACCCGAACTAATTCCTGAGAAGCCTCTAAAAGCGGCCGACCCCGACCCGAAACTTGAAGAACCCAACTCGAAAGAATCGAAACCCGCTCTGAAAGTTGAAAGCAAACCGGAAAAAGACATACAGGTAGTGCCGCCGGAGAAAGGGGAAGGGGTTAAGTCCCGAAAGGTGTCCCGCCACTCGAAATCGGAAGAGGATAAGAAATCCCTTCCGCCGATGTTTGTGATTGGAAATGTCTCCGCCATACCTGCGGTGAATGAAGGACTAACTTTTGGTTTCGAAATTAATGAAGAACTGTTGAAAGACAAATCAGCTAGAGTGCATAAAACAAGAAAGAATTCGCTTAACGAAAAAATGAAAGAGGAGAAGGCACAGGCAAATCAGGAAGTGAGGGAAATGAGAAAAGTAGCGTCGGATAAAGACTTTGCCGCCTACTATAAGGAGAACTTGAAGCTGGACAGTTCGAAGTTCAACTTTAAGGATATTGTGGCCTATGTCGGACGAGGTTAGTATTTTTTAATATTTTTTTTTAGATATTTATTTTTTTATCAACCACCATTTCAAAAAGAAAAAAAAACGAAAAGAAAACCAAAACCAAAGAAAAACGTAACACTTCCATAGGAAAAAAATCAACAAATAACGCTGAAAAACTCTCTGATTGACAACTGAACACGATTACACACATACACACTTAGACTCTGAGATTTTTTACAGGGGTGGGACTGGGTTTTTGGTGGTAGAAGATTCTGGGGTGCTTTCTGAATGTTTGTAAACCTGCGGGGGGGGGGGGGGGGAAGCATGGCTGAAAGGGGGATTCATCGTTGACTCCCTGTGAATCAATAGTTGTGTTTTTGCAGATGCCATGGTATCTGATACCAGGGCAGGAGTCACTTTTGCCGTGGTATCTGATATTCAGATACCACAGTCCCGATCGTAGTAACTGACCGTGGTATCTGAAAAATTCGTGTGACTTTCTTCATCACCAACAGAAAATCCTAGGTTTTGTCAAATTGGTGGGAAAGACGTTTGGCACTTGCACTGTAAAAAGTTTCTCCGAATAACGATGCAGTATTTGCTAATGGGATTAATCTTATTTCTTTTGGGATAAAATTAATCCGAATTAGGGATAATCTTATTTCAATAAAGACAAGATTAATCCCATTAGCAAATACTGCAAAAAATTTTGTTTACAGTGTGATATGTAAGTGGATGTAAGTTTTTTTTTTTTGGGGGGGGGGGGGGACTTCTAAAACCGCAAACTTGGCAATGTCGTTTTAGTAACAGATACCGTTCCAGTTACTGTGATATGAGATACCATGATATCTGCAAAAACGCAACTGTTATTTTATGTAGTATCGCTTGAACTCGATTAACAAGTGATTCTTAAGAGTCAAAGACCTGAGGAGGGAAGGTTTTGGACAAGAGATTCGGGGAAAGGGGATCCTCCCTACAAATTTGTCGCAGGTTTGCATATAGGTGAGTCCTTGATATGTTGGAAGGAAAGGAGGCTAATATGAGGGTCTCGGTATAATTAGAGCGTAGAAAAAATATTAGTTGTGTTTTTGCACAACCATGGTATCTGACACCACGGTCGAAGTCGTTTTCGCAGTTCCCGTGGTATCAGATACCATACCACGCTCAAAAGTTATTTTTGCAGTTATCGTGGTATCCGGCCAGTTACCGTGGTATCTGAAAAACCCATCTTAATTTCATCATCACCAACAATAGCGCCTACAATTTTGTCAAATTGGTGGGAAAGAACTTGATGACTGACTCTTAATGATGTTACTGAATATCAGTTTTTCTTTTGGGATGACTTGAAATATTGCAAATTCGGCAATTGTCGTTGTTGCAAAGCAACCACAAAAACGTAACTACAAAAACGACAAAATGAAGATCCAGTTACCGTGGTATCAGATACCATGGTATCTTATTTGATAGTGCAAACGGATACGTCAGCTGAATTTTATCGGAAATATATTTCGGCCCTTCTTGGCAAGGGTCCTCTTCAGGCTCAGCGCCGCTCAAGTTGGAAATAGGAACTTGTGAAGAAAACAAACAAAAGATTCTAGCTTAGCGTTAAATATTTGACTTCGTGAATTCCTTTGTGAGAGTTGCTTGGAGTTAAAAAGGTTGCTGTGATTTTATTGGAGCTATATTTCGGCCCTTCTTGGCAAAGGTCCTCATGCTATCTGCAAACACGCAACTATTCAAACAATGGTTAGTAACGGATAGTCAGCTACGATGCTTTGGTAGCTATTTTTCGGCCCGTCCTGGCAAGGGTCCTCGTCAGGCTGTCGAACGTCATGGAATGGAAGAAACGAACGTTTAAAATGTTTCCTAACCAGCTTGGGCTCAAGGAGTGAATAGGTATAATAAGAAAAGATTTATTCCGTGAAAGCACAGAGGGCCATGGAAACAACAAAACAACACCAAAACGAACCTCAACAACAGAACTAAATACAAAAAATTACCCTGTGGACCATAGCCACCTTAAAGCACAATTCTTACTGGAAATGATCTTTTCCCTATGAAACGAATCAGAAAGAACGCTTTTGGAAATAACATTACTTTCCACCTAAGACTAGCGATTCTCTTGTTAGCGCTTGTCGATTATATCCAGCCTTCCTGCTCTCCAACGCGGCGGCTGGGCGCAAAGCATTTGAAAATTGAACCGTGTCTTGGTTAAAAAGTGGGAAAACTAAGCAAATAAAAGAATTAATAAACAGGAGAGTATCACATCCTTGTATGTGAATGAGTTGCCAGCGGGCGTTGAAGACTACCGCAAACTTTTCGTTGGATGACGGGAAAACTCGGAAAGGCCGAAAAAGTGCAAAAAATTCGTAGTTACGAAACGAAACAATGGAGAAAGGTGGGGATTCTAGAAGCTTACAATTCCATATGGGAGCTAAGTATATTATAAAAGGCAGAATAAGCAAGAGGGGTCCTTTAAAGGACCTGTCTTACCTATAATGCTAATGCATCCTACTTCCATAATCACTCCAAATATTTCTGAACCCTGAGACCCCAATTCCGTACGGTACATTCTAACCCCTCTAACAAAACCACGCTGATTTTCTCACTTGCCGTATTTTGCTACCTTCGATGTGTATCACACTGCGGACGGTTGTCTGCGAGAAGTTTTTCCATCAGAAAACCGGTTATGTAAATTGTTTCCGTTTTCGCTATAAGTCAACGGGTATCGGAAAAGGCTTAAAAACAGCCAAAACCGTGGGTTATTTGTTGAAAGCACAGCCTAGTTTTGAAGTATTCGGATATTTTAAAATACTTTAAGTTGAAAAGTAAATACTGCGAGGGGTCCTTTAAGGAAATGTCTAACATCTCATCAAATTTCTAACATCTCTAAAACTTCTACTTTTCAAAATTTGGTACAATACAAATACAAATGGTTCCATAAAGTATAGAAACCATCATATTTGTCTGTTCGCTGACATATTTTTCATTTCAGAATGGTCCTTCCTCGAGAGGAAGCGTCAGGGGAAGAGTTTCTACGCCTGCAATCGAATTTCTCCATGAATCTTTAAACTAACTCAGTATCTAGCCGACCCAAACCCACCCATGAACACGTGCCACTATCCTGATTGGTCGGAGTGTGAGTCACGTGGTCAAACCCGTGATCATCAAAGAAGTTGTGAAAGATATTTGTTTTTGCGAAGTTCTGATGTTGCTCGTTATGGCAGTGTAGTCGTTGCCAAGCGTCCGCTCTTTGGAGAAAAAAAATTAACGGTGTAACGGGCTATCGGAGGGATGCTCTGGAAGTAACGTGTAATCGGGAAAGCGTTACGGGAGTTTCGGATAATCGGAAAGTGAATAAAATTTTTAAAGTGGAAGTTAACACGAATGCCCTGGAAAGTTTAGTGAAGCAGCGTGAGAATTTTCCTGCTCAGCTTCAGCGTGCGAGTGAAATATCGTAACGGTAACTATGTGACACTGTTAGAAATTGGATCCGTGATATTTTTAAACGGTGTTCTCTTGAAATCACCAATGCCATGTCTCAGCTTTGTAGCGCATCTTTCGAATCGAGTATAGGAACGGTTACAATAGCGACGAGAGTGGCATGTAGTGGTAATTGTGAACTGTGATCATCCCTGGTAACGTGGATTGCCGTTATCAAAATAACGCCGTTATTTCCCTAGAACAGGAGGTGTCGCCGTGGTGGGCTTCTTGCGGACCCATGGTAACGGTAACGGGAAGGTTGCTGTGAAGGCAACTGTGAAATGTGATTTTGCCTTTTGTTTGATTACGCCTGATTTCTCGATTTACGAATTATTATGTGGTAGGATGTACCGTCGCAAGTATATTTGAATGGATTGTCGGCTGATGGACAGGGTAAGGTTTGGTAATCTCACCACATTGGACTGGTCCAATCAATCAGTTCATCTGGAACTTTAGTTTCCTGGCTGTATCTTTACTGTAATTTCGGTTGATTCAAATTGGCGTTAACCGACCGATAATCGGAAAACCAAAATGTTTCCGGCAGTTGTCTCTCGCCCAAGCTCATACGAAATGAATGATTTAGCAATTACATATCCGAATGGATAAACCAATCCTATTCTAAATTGTGTCCTGGATTGATCTTTTTCGGTACGATGATCATCGTAAACCGCTGAACCAAACAGAAAGCATATCTTTTTCGTATGAAGGGTGTTGGGCCTTCCGAGGGGTTGACCACTCGATTTCCGAGGTGCCCAGTCGGTGCTGGGACCGGCTTACACCAACCGGCACCGGTTGCAACGGGTTAGAAGATTAAAATCAGTATGTTTAGAAGCGTGAATCGCCTAATTTGTGTCTGGCGCTGGTGCCGGTGCCGAAGGTTTTGGTCGGTGCCGGGGAGTGGGTTACCCCTCGGGAAATTCTGTAAGTAAATGTGACTTGGAGCGAAGAGGTACAGCCCCTTGAATGGGTTTTCCGACTGTTTCCGTGTCGCCTTTCAAAATCCGCGAACATCACTGTAACAAGAGGCCCCCACCACATAGCGGTTGTCAGTTTATTAGTCATATGGCCATGTGTGTCAGATTATTCAAGTTTTACCCTATCCTGTTTTCGCTTGAAGTTTTTGATCTCCAGTAGCTGAAATCCGGTTCGAAAAATCGCAGAATCATGTTGAATTCCGCAATATTTTCCCCCGTTTTGTGGTTTGTCCTCGTGCAAAAAAATTGCTTGCGATCGTATTTAAGGGCTTGTTAGGTCAAAGGTCCCGTCCTGGCCCCCCAGTTCCTCTGCCACCTGCGCTAGGAATGGCATCGAACCCACAATGTATGGAGCTTCGTAACATTTACATGAGAATATTCAGTTTCAACAGATGTGGAATAACACACTGTCGGATGGCTGTAAAGAATATTTTTGCCAACCTGAATTGCAATTGTTTTTCCTCCAAAAATAATATTTTGTTACAAAAATCTAACATTTACAGACAACAGTGGGAAAGACAGGAAACTCGGCTGAAGTCGTGGAAAATAGACCTGCCCACTTCTTAGCGTTTGGTCTTTAAAGGACACCTGAACAATGAAACCATACTTAAACACACGCCATGGAGAATCCATTTACAGACATGGCCACGGAGAGCATTCTTCTCCTGAGCGTGACGTTTTCAAAACAGGGATGTTCGTTTCTGTAGGTTTGCACATTGAGACTCCAAGACAAAAAGCGCAATTCATTCAAATCTTGTACAGCGCTGGCCGGATCGTACTGGAATTTCTTCTAGATTTACGTTTGGACTTAATTGGTTAAAAAATATTCCAGAAGAAGGGTTGATTGGAGACATTTGTTCATTTCGGAAATTGTTCGGTACTGAAATAAGGGCAGATGCAAAATGGAGCAAAAATCATAGCTTGGAAACACTATTTCGTATTTGGATTGGGTTTTCTGCAGGCAATGTTAACGGAAGGCATACAGATAGGGATGATATTTGGTACTCTTCGTTCAGGTGTCCTTTAAGCGGTGAAAGTGAGAGTAAACAAACAAAAGCTGTACCACAGACCAAGAGGATGCTTTATATGACGAAGTCCGAAACAAAGCAGTGATCCTTCATATAAACGTCACCCAAACGATTCTCAAAATTGAGTCAAATTATATGTAAACCAATCAACAACTTGTAGAGGCGTCACTAGCCAAAATGTTTGGGGGCGGACGAGGAATTTACCGACTGGCTGTTAATTTTTACCGACTGTTTCTGCAGAAAAACGACTGTTTTCAACAAGAAATGACTGTCTTGAAAAAAAATCGACAGATTTTCAGAAAAATCCACTGATTTTCAGAAAAACCGACTATTTTGACGAAAATCGACCAATTTTCAGAAAAAACGACTGTTTTTTATGAAAAAAATCAACTGCTTTGACGAAAAATCGCGGCGCTTCGCGCCGAATCGGTTATTTTGTACCGACTGGCCGACAGCATTGGGGGGGGGGGCGTCCCCCCCCCCCCCCCCCCCAGTCGTGACGCCCCTGACAACTTGTATTGGGGTGACGTTTCTGGCTCTTCGATAGGCACACGGCGATCCTCTGTCGGCACGATGAGTTAGTCATCAAGACTATAAGCGTATTCGCGCCGTTCCCGGAGGACTCCACTTCAGGAGTACCCACGTTTTTGTTTGTCCCGGGGACTCACTCCCCGTATTCTCGCGAGTCCCCATGGACGGGGAATGCCTCGATTATCGTCACCATCATCAAAAAGGACTCCCTTTCAGATTCGGAGGGGAATCAATTTTTGCTGGTGTTGGTGCAATGTAAAATAAGTTAAAAACAATCGGAATAAACAAAAGCAATCTAATAATTCGTTTTTCATCTTCTTTTTCCCTTTCAGGGCTTTGAATGCTTATTTTCTTGGGCTCTTTAACAGCCTTATTTTCAGGCTTAGCTGCTATTTGTGAATATGATATAAAACGAATTATTGCACTTTCCACTAAATTAAGTAGATCCAGACTAATCTCATCAACTGCATATTTTTGTTTCGAACAAAATCCATTCTGGAAGCATTCCCCGTGTTCTCGCTGTTTTCCGAACGCGGAGTCCGCGTGGGGTGACTCCCTCTATTCTCGCCCTTTATTCCCCGAAGAGTCCTCGGGGAACGGCCAGAATACGCCTTATGTCTCACCATCTGCACTAGTGATAGACACAGTAAAATAGATCCACAGGTAGATGAGTAGACCTGCTTCACAGGTAACGGTCACCGTTACCGTTACCTGCTTCACAGGTAACGGTGATTTTTCATTCGTCTCAGTAGCAGAAAGGGAAAGTTTCCCTGCAAGGTGCTGCTTCAACCAAGAAGAAATCTCGCAGGCAGTGAATCCAAAAACGAATCTTGTGCAGAAGCAAAGAAGTGCTGCAGCAACGATGCGGCAGCACTATTCCAACAAAAACGAGGCTGTTGTGTGAACGTATTTAAGTGTAGTACTGTAACATTCAGTAATAGTTTCGAGCAACAGCTGCGTTCTTCACACCCCGAGTAAATAAACACTCTGTCCCTGGTTTATTCTGTAAGCCATTTTTGGATTCGCTGGTGACTGTTCCCTATACTGTCAGAAGTCTTATAAAATTGAAAGGACCCGTCAGACCCGTATATATACCCGTAATGTCCATGCAACTATTCGTAATCTCCCCATCCATTGTCGCAAAAACCACCCGCGCATGAACTAGTGCAGGTTTCCAGACTTCATACCTCAAGTTAGTCTAGTACACTAAGCCCTTTTGCGAGACCAATTCTCAAACACTGGGGCATGCTGAGGGGTGGGCGTGGGATTCATGTAGCCTATATATGCGTACCCCTTACACCCAAGAGGGGTATCAATATACATTAAGTCAAAATAAAATCCTGGTCTGTCTAATTACCAAAGTATAGCCTACTGGTAATCCTCTAGAAAATTAGTGGTACACAAATGTATGACTACCATGCTCACTCTTGTCAGCATGCCCCAGAATTTGAGCGTGGGTATCAAACAGGGTTTAGTGTAAGGGACTGCCTCAAAAATATCGTAGCCTTGTCTAAATTTTATGAAGCTTGTGACAATGTGGATAGGCCACCTTTTGATCACTACTTTTGGATGCGGTACTAGACTTGAGCGTTGACCTTTTTTGACCTAAGACCTAACATGTCCCAAGTTATCCTTCAGCGTATAATTATAATTGTTATTTTAATGTTCGCGAAGTTGAATTTTCAGTTTTTCGTGGTTATCAGTATTTTCTAGCACCTAAGGGGATTTCCTTCTTCTTTCTCCACTTTCCCGGTTACTCTTAGAAAACTGAGTGACTAATGCTGTGCCGTGGGACTTGAGAAGCAGGAATGCCACGGGTTTTGTTTTAGCGCTGAATTTGGTGATTTTTTTTTTTCTTTTTATATGAACTAATCACTCAGTTGTGGCCATTTTCATATCAGAAATGCCCCAAATTCAACCAAATTTCCAGCAAAATTCATCAGATTTTCCACGTGGCTTCCCTACGATTTCTTTTCTTTAGATTTGTTTAATGAACGGGTGATTTATTTTGGTCTAGCGTGGCAACACTGTTAAGTGAAAGAGATGGAGAGAAGGGAGAAGTTTGTCGATTAGTTGACCTTTGGCCTCTGCTATACGCCTTATTCATGAGACAGCGTTATTGCTGACAGTTGACGAGGATCGCTAGAAATTTTAAACCGGGTTTGATCCGAAATCTGGAGAAATTGCCGTGCAGAAATTAGTGTGGCCAAATTTCCGAAAAATCGGGACTTAAAGCTAAGTGCCCGCAGATTTTTGTAAGCGCGGACAACACTGCCCGCACTCTCATTCTACCTAACAAGATTTGTTTTCCGTCGGCAATCGCGCTAGGCTACAGGGTTTTACAGTAGTGCGTCCGGATACTCCGATCCTAAAATTCGTCATACTTTAGTGCGTTTTTGCTTTCTAGATGACAGGTGTGTCTTACTACGCGAATTCTTTGTTAGCTTTTGCACCTGTTTAAAAACAAGAGCTGCGTTTTTGCAGGTACCATGGTATCTGTCACCACGATAACTAGATCTGCAATTAGTCGTTTTTTGCAGTTATCGTGCTATCTGATACACGGTTGCTCTGCAAAAACGACTGTTGCCGAAATTCCGCTTTTCGAAGTCATCCGTAAAGAAAAACAGATATTCAGTCACATCACTAAGTGATAAACTTCTTTCTCACCAGTCTGACAAAATGTGATGAAAGTGAGATGACTTTTCAGATACCACGACCAGTTACCACGGTCGGACCGAAGTATCTGAATATCAGATACCACGCTAACTGGCCAGATACCACGCTAACTGGCCAGATACCACGCTAACTGGCCAGATACCACGATAACTGCAAAAACGCCTTTTGACCGTGGCATCAGATACCACGATAACTGCAAAAACGACTTCAGACCGTGGTATCAGATACCATGGTATCTGCAAAAACGCAAGTAAGGTCTCGCATGTGAGGTTTGAAATCCTCGACAGTCTCGGCCATCTGGTGGACGATTTTAGGATACGAGTATTCCTGGCTCGTGTGCTCCATATCTTTTCTCAAAGCTGTTACCTCTATTCTGTCTTGCCCCTTAAAGCGCAAGTGAAAGGTCGTTATTAACCACCTCAGTTCCATGGAAACCCATCGAAAGGGGCTGGCAAGCGCCACGAGTAACTAAGGATTTCATTGGCCTAGAAAGATTGAAATCCTATCAGTGTAATATCGGTTCAGTAGACGTTTTTTGACTTACAATTTTTGCAGTGGCCCCTAATTGCAGTTCTTATTTGAAAATAATCATAGTCTATATTATATAACCTTCGGAGAATATTTATTCTAGATTTAGAGTACAATCGGAAGTGAAAGCAAGTCTGGAGCGTAACCTTCCGAAGAACGATATTAGCGAGTGTAAGTTGTTCCGGTGTTAAAAAAAATCCTTAAGTTGCTGTATTTTTCCTGTGTTTTTGCCTCCTTTATCAGGTTTCTGTTGAGTATTTTCCGGGAGCACCGGATTTTAGTACCGGAAGGATAATGGATAAGGATTTAGTACCGGATCAGCCCTTTTTTGTTAAGACTGGGGCTTCGCAAAACTGTAAGAAGTGAAACCAAGAACCTATAATTTTTCGGTAACCGCTCGCCATTCCGAGGGCATGTCACTCCCTTTGTGCAAACATTGTCGTGTTAATCGTCCACAAGTGGGTTTCGCGGTTACACGCCCCTCTCATGTGGAGCTGAGAGTTCACTCCTACACTGTCAGACATTTTAATGAAAAATAATAAAGTTTAACAGACAAAACGCAATTCAAACAGACAGCACTTCGGATGTCGTCTGCAAATGCTACAGAATTTTTCCGTTATCACCTTTTAAGTGTTATTTGTTCGTTAAGAGCAACATTGCAAATTATTTTACTGTTATTTTTACAAAAAAGTAACAATTGAATGCCCATAAGACAGTTTAGCGTCGTTAACGTTAATCCTGTTATATGCTGAACGCTCATCGTCAGTCATGAAATTTCTGACAGTGGAGATGGGTGTTGTCGGCTCGCCACATGAATGACGGGACTGAACTTGACTAAATACTTCCACGCACTCAGGAATCGTGGGCGCTTTAGTAGATTGAGAATCAAACTGGGAGACAGACGAAGTGTCGTTGCTCTGATGCCGGTATCAGATGTAGACCTAAAAGTAACAACAGCTAGAGCATTAGAGGTAAACTTTGTAAACCAGATAGAGCATTATTATTTTTATTATTATTACTACTTTATTTCAGTCCATAAGACCATAACAACAACAATTAGAGGTACACTTCGGATGCCATCTTATTTTAAAGCAGTACTGTAAATATAATCCTTGTGCAGCCTAGAAAACTTCTATGCAGAGTACATGGCGTAGTATCAATCCAAGTAAGTAAAGAAAGTTTGAAGCCAAAAAAAGTTACTCTTCGAACCTTCTGCTCTTACTTGATTTGTTTCTTCCGCGCCGGGTTTGCATTACTTCCCTGACCGTCCGCATTGTCGTAACACAAAAAAGTAATCGCATACGGAAAATTTAATTTCTTTTGTTTCGAAATTAACTGAAACACTTACTCTTTTTAGGAGGCTGTATTTTAGGAGCAGAAAAACAAGACGTTAAATTTGAAAGAAAAAAAAATAAGTAAAAAAAAAATTCCTCGGCGTGGTGTAACGAACCAACGTTAGACCACTTCGTAGTTTGTGGTGGGTCTAGGTGTCTGGTGCTTCTTTGGGGGGTTTGATATACATTATCCTTTCGTTTACTACTTTGACGACTGTGGAAACTAAGCCTACGAAAGCCACTCAGTCCGTCTTTATCATATTTTCAAAACGTATCGTAGTATTGCTTTGCGAATATGTCTCAAGTCTCAGATCACCTGCAGCTTAGGGGGATGTATTTCTTTGCGAATGATATGTGGATCTTCATATATGATCAGTAGAGTCGTTCGTAAAGGAAACGAACATTTGTGGATTAATAGAGGCGTACACATACTGCTAGAAGACTCGGAAATAATTGAACAGTTTAAATGAAAATTAGTAAATTTGGACTGAATGGTGAACAGATTTAACTTACTTTATATCAGTGTAGAGAGCCGACGGTGTCAGTTTCTTGGATTCCTTCAGTTAATGTTTTGTTTTGTGGAATATTCCGTCCGGGTAGAGCATAGTTGGTTGTAGCCTACGATCTGTTGTTACTTGGGGGACGTTTTCGTCTTGACTCCGTTGTTCATTTTCGCGATAGATGATATTGGTCTTGTGCTTGCGAACAGGAAGTCCTCCCAGGATTTTTGGCACCATCGGCAGTTCCGTAGGGAAAAGGTTTCCACTTCATAATGAAAGTGAAGAAAATCCGACCGGAAAATCGTCTGTTTGCACCTTAACCGGTGACGTCGTAGTTGAGTACAAGACGCAGAGCGTGTTCCACCCTTCTAACAATAGTAACTCTTAGTTACTATTTTCGTTCCAACGTCGTGAAAAGTTACTACGCTGACCGTTCAAACCTTGTCGAAATAGTAACTATTTGCTTACCACGCTCGGGAGCGTAGTAAGCGTGGTAACTAGGAATCTCTGTGACGTGGTTGACCGGATTAGCTCACGACAGGATATTTTGGAAAATAGAAAAATACGTTCCAGTCATGACGCCAAAAAGCGAGAATTCGTGACGTCATGCGTAGCAACTATGGTAACTAGGGTGGAACACTCTCACAATGTTTGTTCAGCGGTACTCTGGTGGTGAACAGAATTGTACACGGTGAAATTTTTTTCGTAAAGAAGAGGCGTCATCTATTGACGTTTTTGTGTGGATGTTGTAACAATAGTTGTCATCTTGCAGATACTATGTTATCTGTTACAACGCCAACTGGATCTGCAATTAGTCGTTTTTGCAGTTACCGTGGTATCTGATATACGGTTGCTCTGCAAAAAAAGACAATTGCCGAAACGGCGCTTTTCGATATTCCGTCATATCACTAAGTGCCAAACTTCTTTCCCACCAATTTGACATAAATTGATGAAAGTGAGATGACTTTTTCAGATGCCACGATCAGTTACCACGGTCGGACCGTGGTATCGGAATATCGGATACCACGATAACTGGCCAGACACCACAATAACTGCAAAAACGCCTTTTGAACATGGTATCATATACCACGATAACTGGCCAGACACCACGATAACTGCAAAAACGCCTTTTGAACGTGGTATCAGATACCACGATAACTGCGAAAACAGCTTTAGACCGTGGTATCAGATACCCTGGTATCTGCAAAAACGCAACTAATAATTCTCCAATCCCAAACGTCCCCTTGATTTGCATCCTGAAGCACACGTGGGGTTCCTGTTGGAGGGGGGGGGGGGGCAGTTGGACGGAAGAGTGTGCTTTAGACCATTCTAGGGCAAGAATTTTAAGTCTTTCGCCGTAAAAATTATTCGTTAGGTATTAGTGCGTTGTACGAAAGTGCAGCTGACCCGTAGAAGTTCGTATGCCATAAGAAGACGGTGTATGGGAAGATTTAAGGATGACCCGGTCTTAATTACCGTCATCGGTGGTTATCCTTTCCGTTCCTTGTGCAGTGGATACACGATCAGGATTTGCCGGACGGCTCTTCTGAACTTTCATCATCAAGTTGTAAAATTCTCAAATTTGTAGATGAGGCCGAAAATCCTGCCAGGAATTTCAGTCCACGAACGCCCGGCCCTGATCGCCCGTTCATGGTATTACAGAGACATATCTTTACTTACCAAAAAGCAAATATGCGGGATGATCGCCAGGCGGAAATAAAGAAAGAAAGAGAATGTTTTTAAAGCACCCGTTGCACCTTTAATGCCGATGCAACCTGCTTCCGTAACTGCATTCATTAATCTTAAAGAACCTGTCTTACCTATAATACTAATGCAACCTACTTCCATAATCACTCCATATATTTCTAAACCCGTAGACCCCAGTTTCGTACGGTACATTCTAAACCCTCTAATAAAACTGCGCTATTTTGCTCACTTGCCGTGTTTTGCAACCTTCGATGTTTATCACGCTGTCGACGGTTGTCTGCGAGAAGTTTTTCCATCAGAAAAACCGGTTATTTAAATTGTTCCCTTTCTTGCTACAAGTCAACGGAAAAGGCTTAAAACAGCCGACGCAGTGGGTTATTTGTTGAAAGCACAGCCTAGTTTTAAAGTATTCAAATATTTTAAAACACTTCAAGTTGAAGAGAATAGTGCGAGGGGTCCCTTAAATCCAAGACCCAAATTCCATTTGTAAAATTCTAAACCTGCTAACGACGCCTCACTAATCTTCGCACTTGCCACGATTCATTATTTTCATTATGTTATATTCATTATATTCATTATGTTCGCGTATTATGCTACTGATAAACGTGAAACCGGTTATCTGAATTTCGCCAAGTTTTTGTGGGCCTTGGAAGCAGAGGCGCTACTAGCCAAAATATTGGGGGGAGGGGACGAGGCATTTACCGACTGGCTGGTAATTTTTACCGACTTTTTCTGCAGAAAAAAACGACTGTTTTCAACAACAAAAATGACATTTTTGAAGAAAATCGACTGATTTTCAGAAAATTCACCGATTTTCAGAAAAAACAACCATTGCCACATATGGAACACATATTTTATTGCCACATATTTTACATGTTGAATTTGGGTCTTGGATTTAAGGGACCCCTCGCACTATTCTCTTCAACTTGAAGTGTTTTAAAGTGTTTCAAACCAACTATGACGAAAAATCGACCAATTTTCAGAAAAAACGACTGTTTTCATGAAAAAAATCAACTGTTTTGACGAAAAATCGCGTCTTCGTGCCGACTCGGTTATTTTTTTACCGACTGGCCGACAGCATTGGGGGGGGGGGGGGCGTCCCCCCCCCCCCAGTCGTGACGCCCCTGCTTGGAAGAGGCTTAAAACAGCCAAAGCCGTGGATAAGTTGTTAGAAGCAGAGCTTAGCTAGACAGAATTCAGATAGCTTTGAATATTGGAACATAAAGAGTAAATAGTGCGAGGTGTGCTTTAAAACCGATTACAACCCAAAAGTTCTTTCGTTTAGCTCGTACCACCTGAAGTCCGAGAAACAGTACTTATTTTTCAAGCTTTCGCTGCCAGTCGACGCCCTGCCATGATTTTTACGCTGCAGATACACGATCAGATTTTCCGAGCCGGATTATCTTCATCATGAAGGTGAAAAGCTTCTCCTTATGGAGTCGGGGTCTCGCCGGGCTGGAATTCCTGCCTGGACTTGTCGGACACCGTCGTCAGTTCCATACGGAAATGTTGAGATTTCTCCCGCTAATGATGAAAGTGCAGAAAATCCGGCCGTGAAATCATTATCGTGTATCCGCACCATAATGGGACCGAAAATTCGGGTGGAATTCTAGCCTGCGAGTACTCAAGCCTGATCGTCTGCCTGGTGGGTTAGACAAGCGTCTTGGGTCGCTTGTCCTAGTCCTCGCTTCCACCTAGCTTACTGAATGGCTTAAAGCTGGAGTTTCTGTCGGGTGAAATCACCATGGCAGTTTGGGATTGCCTCCTCAAAAGACCCGACTTGTCTGGGGTAGGGGTCGTATCAGGAGGTGAGGTTTAGACGGGATATTAGACTCCTCCGTAACAGATAGAAAATATGTGCTTTTGATGTCGAGTTTAAGCCTAGTCCTGAGTGAAGTAGTAAACTAACTTGTCGAGTTTATACTGGTTTATTTGTTCTCAACCTTTGAGTTAGGCCGTCGGCTCTCTATTCTTGCTCCTGGCGTCAGGAAGATTTTGTTTTTGTGATGCTTATAGATTCTTTTGTGTGCAGTTGTTGTTCTTTAACAGAAAGTGAATAAATATGTAAAATCCAAGCATTAAGCCGAGGTCTGCACCGGTTGTGTTTGCTAAAACAAAAATCCATATTTCGGAGTGTTTCACCAGTCCATTGATTATTGTGTTGTTGTTGTTGTTGTTGAATGGTTGACGTTTACAGAGCTGGTAGCTCGTACAATGGCAGTGTCCGCTAATACACTTGATGACTAACTCTCCTTGCCGATTCAAAATCGCCGCGTATCTAGCGGAAGATCCGGAAGCGGCACCACAGCTGTCCCCAGCGATCGCCGTGATTGACAGACGCAGGATTGAACTGTTGTGTTTGAGTCGCTGTGAGACGTTTTCTCGGTCTTCCTGAGGATCACTGGCGTGTTTTTGGACTTAGGTTGCGTTCCAGAACTTAACGATTGTTAACAAATTGTAACAATTGTTAACTTTTTGCGTTCCGGGTTTCTGATTTCGAAAATTAAGCTGCGCCCACCTACGATTTCCGTTCCAGACCTTAACGATTGTTAACCATTTTGTAACGATGGTCGGTGAGCATCGTTGGGAAAAGTTAACAATTGTAGAATTTGGGAAGTTAACGATCGTTAAAGCTGCAGTTAGCTCCGCCCCGAAATAAAACTGACGATTGTTAACAATTGTTAAGTTAGGGGAACGCAACCTTTGTCATATAGAGAATTTGGTACTTCGAATGTCTTTATACACAGTGTCAGAAGTTTTGTAACAGAAAACACGATGATGCGCCGAAAAAACAGGTAACACTTTGTTTGGTAGCTGTTATGTTGTTCAAACGGCACGCATTGAAACGCTATTCAAAAAAGAAGAGCCGAAACACCTTCGAAAAAACTTCTGCTGACTTTTTTGTTCGTCATCATGATATCGAAAAAGTTATCAGATGCTTTTACGGCTCTTTCTGGCAACGCTGGATATCAGTCAATAATTTTGTTAACCCATATAAAAATGGCACAGAACGGAGTATATGAAATATAAAGGTTGAGATTGGATCTTCGACTAGTTCTTCCAAGCGGGAGTTATGTCTGGATCTGAAACCAGACTAAGGCGAAGGCAGCTCATAAGCCCTTCGTAAAATTCCTTCCGGATTATTTCTTTTTTGCCGCTAGACGCGCGAGTATAAAGTAAACAACGACACGTTACTTCTAGGTGTACGTTTAGCCTGTTTTTGGGATCACAAAACGTAAGTGGAGGGATACCTATGGCATAGCAAAAGTTGTCCGTCTGTTAGCACGATAACTCTCGAAAGAAATGAGATGTTTTGATGAAACTAGATATGAGGATTCTTTGGGTCAAGCAAGGGTAGGGTCAAGTTCGTAGATGGGGTCTGTAGCCCTACATTTACGGGTGGGGGAGGGGGTTCAAATTAATGGGCAAGCAAAATATTTTTAGGGATAGTCGATTACGAGGTAAGGAGACATGCTGAACACGATGGTGAAAACCATTGTCTCGCCGGACAAGTGTTTCGTCCGGAATCCGGCAAAAAACGGAAAGTTGGTTAAAAGTAAAAGTTTCATTTGAATTTGATTATATGTTCGATTTTGGGGTAAGAAGACATGCTGAACATTTATGTGAAAAGCATTTTCTATCCGGCCAAAACTGGAAAATTTGTTAAAAGCAAAGTTTTTTTAAGTTGATTAGATGGCAGACTTATAGGGGTAAGAAGAGACGCTGAGTCTGTATATGACAATTTTTTTTACCCGGATATATAATTCGTCCGAAATCCGGTTGTAACCGGAATTTTTTTATATGTTAAAGTTTTTGTTTTTTTTTGTTTTTGTTTAGATGTTCTTTGTAGGGATAAGGATATACGCTGAAATCGTTTCTGAATTTTCTTCTTTTGCTGGACAATTAGTTCGCTCGGAATTCGGCCGAAACCGGACGTTTGGCAGAAGTAAAGCAAGGGGTGTCTCGAGCCTTTCTTCATTGGAGGGGGGGGGGCACCTTGTAAAATTGACCGAATCGGTACCTTATTTGTACTGAAAGGTATTTATGAGAAAAGAAATTCTAAAAACACAGCGAGTTGCCTTCATGAAGCTACAACGTAAAAAGTTGCAGAGTATATACAAACAAGTCTAAAGAGAAAAATTGGCGCGTTTTCACTCTTTTCCGCTTCTTTTTTTTCCTTAGGAAGACCTTTCCAGTTTTCCCAACAGGACTTGAAATAATCGCAAAAAAAAGGCGTTGCTGCGTAGCGACAACGTGGCTAACGGCTGTACCCAGGATTAATTAAGACGCCGCAGGCGAAATTTTTTGAATCCTCCTTTTTTTCTGACAACAAACGACGCAACCTTTGTCTAACTAGTGAAAACTGCGAAATGCGCGGCCGGCGAAATTTTGTGGAAACACTGATGATAAAATTGCCTTTCCCAAGATTACCTATTCAACCTAGAGCTGTCTGGCGAATCGAAAGGGGCGATCCAGGGTAAAGTACATCAAAGTACATTTGTCCGGGATTAACAGCAAACAAAAGTAGGCACGTTTTCACGTCAAGAGACATGATGATTCCTGAAGTACTGCAATCCTAAGAAGTACAAAAATGAGCAGCAACCAGCTGAAGCTACCGTAATTGGTAATGAACGAGAGCAAATAAACATGTTAAATCACCGAATTTACGCACGGACGGACCAAATGCGGCGAAATCGATGCGGACTGAACAAAAGCTGGATGAATTATCGAATTCGGTCACGAATCGGAACCAAATGAATCTGTTTAATGACCGAATTACGAAATGGACTGACCGAATGCGATAGAACAGATACGGACCTGAGAGAAGTCCGGTATTACCGAATTCGCTAACGAATGAGGCCAAATAAACAGGTTAAATCACTGAATTTACGAAGAGACAGACCGAATGCGGTGAAATCGATGCGGAGTGAACAAACTTTGGATGAAATAGCAAATTCGATAAAGAAAGGGGAACCAATAAACACGTTTAATCACCCAATTTTTTGACTTGTTCAGGAATTTATTTCGGGGGGGTGGGGGGTGCCTTTCGGGGTTGGGGGAGGGGTTCCTGCGGGTCGGACAAAAAAGTACAAGGAGGGAAGACCCTATAAAAATGATTATTTTTGTATGTTTTTGGGGGGGGGGGCAAGTTCAATTTCTTATCCCTCAAATAGCTCCCCTACCGTGATTAAGATTATTATTACTACTTTAAGTAAGAACCAAGGAATTGCTCTGAAATCATAGTAAAGACGAAGCGCGGCTCTCAGCTGCCCAGGAGAAAAAGTGACGGTTATAAAAAAGGTTTACCAGAACAAACACGAGAAATTTAACGACGTGTCCATCATGTTAGAATGCTTAATTGTACTAATCTCCTCTAGTCCCGCAGAAACCGCAAGAATCAGCAGGAATATCGCATTTTGCAATGTGTACACTGACATGCTCGCATTTTCTCCCTCTTCATCAATTTCCTGCAGTTGAGCTCGTACGTCGTACGTCGCATCTCTGACAACTCCTAGTCCAGTTAGACTAGAATCGGAGCATTGCCTATAAGCGAATTTCCGGTTCCCACTTCACCCCCCTCCCCTACCGTGACCAGATCCGACACCAAATAACAAATCAAGGCCGCGTTGACTCGGAACTGTCCGACTTGCATCCCATTCTGTACCCTCCCCCCTCCTTCAACTCTCCAAAACGTGCCCGCATGTGGTGCGGACGCGTTAACTCGGAACTGTCCGACTTGCATCCCATTCTGTACCCCCCCCCCCCCCTCGTCCAACTCTCCTAAACGTGCCCGCATGTGGTTCGGACGCATGTTTTGCTTGTCTAGGTCATCAGTTCTTATCACCCATAAAGCTTCACTCGAATTGGACCACCCGTTCGCAAATTACGGAAGCCAGATATTTCCGGATTCCCTTCCCTCAACTCCCCAAAGATGGTCGGATCCAGGAACACAAGTTTTCCTAGGGCATTATGTCGGGTCCTTGAGTCATTATTAGGCCTGCAAAGTTTCATCGTTCTTAGAATAGCTGGAACTATCCTAACTGCCGATCACCCGAATCCCGGGAAACACCCTCCAACTCCCCCACAGAGCCCCGATACGATCTGGTTCCGGCAATTACGTATCTAGGACTAATGCTTGTTCTTCTCACCAAGTTCTATCCCAACCCCTCGACTCTAAGCATTTCACGAGATTTCCGCCACCCCCCTGCAACCCCCCCACCCCCACAAGTATCTGATTCGACCAGGACTTGACATGGAATATATGGCTCTTTCCACTTGCCAAGTTTCATTCAATTCCGATCACCCGTTCAAAAGTTAAGCATGCCACCAGATTCCGGGCTCCCCGTCTCTCCCGCCCCCACCCCCCACGGTGGTCGGATCCAGGAAATGACTATTATCAAGTTAATCTGTTCGGGTCCCTGAAATACCATCCAAGTTTCATCGTCCTAGCAAATCCGGAAGTACCGAACTAGCAGGATCACCGAAATTCCGCCCTCGACCCCCCACAGTGCCCAAATCTGGTCCGGTTATGTCAACGATGTGTCTAGGAGTTGTGCTTGTTCTTCCCACCAAGTTTCATCCCGATCCTTCCACTCTAAGCGTTTCCCAAGATTTCTGGTCCTCCCCTTCTAATCCTCCCAAAGTCATCGGATCCGGTTTGGATCTAAATTGGGTCGTCTGAGACACGGGGTCCTTCCAAATATCAAGTTTCATTAAGACCCGATCACCCCTTCGAAAGTTATAAATGCCTCTAGATTCCGGATTTCCGCTCCCTCCACTCCCCCCGATGCTCGGATCGGGGAAGTGAGTATTTCCACCTTAATCTTTTGGGGTCCCTGATATGCCTGCCAAGTTTCATCGTCCTAGCTTATGTGGAAGTGCCCGAACTAGCAAAACCTAGACAGACCCACCGACCGACGGACGGACAGAAACTGCGATCGCTATATGGCACTTGGGCGAAGGGCAAGTGCCATAAAAACCGTCAATTTTTTCCGTCGCCCCGCTGAAGCACAAGTAGAAGACTAGACATTCTTTGGCCAAGTGCAAAGCCTTACTTGAAATATGATGCTGAAGTGGATTTGCGTCATCGATGTGGTACGCAAAAAAATCTTCACGTCTGCTGAAATAAGCTTTTTACTTGGATAGTCTTCGTGATAATAATAAAAGGAGTACAGCATACTTCTAACCTTGTAATTTGGAACTGAACGATATGCTACACACCCTGCTATTGGGGGTGGTGTGTGCAATATTTTTTTTTATAAACAGATTTTTTCGGCGGGTATTGGGGTACCCCTAGCGGTTTCAGATTTCATACCAGCCAGGCGGGGGTGGGTGGGTCTTTTTTCCGAAAAAGGCCAGATTTTAGGCTAGGGGTCCTCAAATTTCATACCAGTCCCCCCCCCCCCCTGGATTGTTTATTGTTTCTCTAGCGCATCTGGCGGCAATTCGTCATTTTTTTTTTTTTTTTTTTTTTTTTTTTTTCAATCAATCACGTTTAGTCCAAATAGCTAAAAGCTAGAAGTGGAATACAGATTTACGAAATACAGACACGAAACAAACTAACTAATACACTTACAATATACGACCTGAAATAAATGATGGGATAAAACTACGTGAAAACTGGGCAGAAGAATTAGTTGGGTATGGAGGAAACTGATTGCCAGTATTCCTCTCAGACCGACGCACGGAAGATGGGAGGGGAGGGGGGAATAGATGGGCCATCTGGGGACAACACATTATCTTAGCTCCAAACTTATTTGAAAGAGTATTTCTGCGTTCAGTTAATTTAGGAACGTCAAGATTAATTAGAGCCTCTTCATATGAAATATTATGATCACCCAGAATTATTCTCACTGCTCTCTTTTGGACATTTTCCAGGCGATCTGAGAGCTCTGCAGAAAGAGAAGAGTGCCAGACCGGAGAAGCATATTCTAAATGAGGACGGATATAAGTTTTAAAATAACAGAGGAGGCATTTAGTATCCAAACCGAAAGATCTAAGGGTGGATTATGAAGGGCGTATCTGCGTGCATTCTTAGTGAAAATCATGGGAAGGGTCCCTAGATAGCTATACAGAAAGAAGTACCACCAGCTGTTACTCAAGTCTCCATAAGTCCAACTTGGAGTCAGGATCCGAGTTCGTTGAAGGAAATTTGAATGTCCTTCCATTGGCTGAAGCTGTACACTCTGCTGCCTGTTGGTATGGCAAGAAAGCTTGCCATAGTTGTGAGAACAAAAGCTATTAAAGTTTAACTGAAAAGCAAACTTATTTTTGTGTCATCATGACTGAAATATTTGGATTTTGCAAAGTGATCTTTTTATTTTCCACTATCTGCTCTTGTTTTGACGTTCAGAATATCTGCGGCCGACCACACAGCGTAAATTCTACTATGACGCGGGAAATTTTTAATCCCGGCACAAACTAGTGGGCAGTGGTATGGGGCCCTTTCGCCCAAATACAGCATACGTGTCTGACGAAATAGAGCGCGTACAGAAGAGAGCAATCTCAGTTATACTAGGTCAGCAAGTTCATACGAATCTCTTCTAACAGAATTATCCCTGGCCTCACTGCATGAACGTCGTAACATACTAATTCTTAAGTTTGGGTGTAAAATCCTTGCATCTGTGCAACATTGTACTATCCTCCCACCTGATGCACCGATAAACAATCGTACGCGTTCGCAGCTGAAACTAAAAACGGTTAAAACCAAAACAAAGGCACAGTAACACATTTTTGCCATTTTTCGTTAACATGTGGAATAAAACGTCAGTGTAAGATTAATATTTGTAGTATTTAGTATTTATGTAACTCGTGAGTGTTTAGAAGAATGAAAGTTTTGTAAAGAAAACCAAATTAGCTAGCTAGCAATTTTTTGTCTAATAAACCTTACTTACTTACTTACTTACTTACTTGGTGGAGATTGCTTAATGCCTGAACAAAGAAAAATCATAAAGCTTTCTCGTAAGGCATATAACATAAACACAAGCGCATAGAGCTACCACAAATCACACGGAAATTCCACTATTTGAAAATCAATTATCCGTGAATAGCGGAACAACGAAGTAACGCACTTTCAGCGGGTCTTCAAGCCAATTTAAGTCAATAAGTGATGGGTAACTAGATTGTCCTATCCTAGCCCTTTTCGGTTAAACTTAAAGATTTGCAGCCAATTTCAGCTTCCACGTAGTACATGATAATATAATGTGTTTAAAGCCTTAGGACCATATACAAACAACTATATTTAAAACTTCATAATAAATACTGATATCACACTACATAAACTAAACTGCACTCGCCCGATCAACTTTTATTTTATACTACTAAATACAAATCGACATACTGCACTAATTGCACCTGGAGATGTGCTCTTTATGAGATAAGGATTTCAGGAAATAGTATCTCCCTATCCAGGGGCGTCCCGAGCCTTTCGGGGCGAACCTGGTAAAATTGACCGAATCGATAGCGGATTACTTAATTTCTTAAAAAATTCTAAAAACGCAGCGAGTTGCCTTCATGAAGCTACAAGGTAAAAAAATGCAGAAAATATACAAACAAGCCTAAAGAGAAAATTTGGCGCGTTTTCACGCTTTTCCGCTTCTTTTATTTTCCATGGATACGCCGTCACTAGCCTTTTATCTTTGGAGGACTTTTCCAGTTTTGCCAAAAGGACTTGAAAAAATCGCAAAAACGGCGTTGCTGCATAGCGACAACGTCGCTAACGGCTGTACCCAGGATTAACTAAGGCACCGCAGGCGAAATTTTTTTAATCCACCTTTTTTTCTGGCAACATTTAACTACTTCCCATGAAAATTCTAGCTAGCATGGTTCAAGCCGCCCAAAATTCCAAGCCTCAAACGCCAACTAAATGACGAACACTTCGTCTAACTAGAGAACACTGTTTTGTTTTGTGGAAACACTGATGATAAAAGTACCTTTTTACGATCCCAAGATTATCTATTAAACCCAGAAATGTCTGGCGAAACGAAAGGGGCGATCCAGGGTAAAGTACATTTGTTCGGAATTTACAGCAAACAAAATTAGGCTAGTTTTCACATCAAGAGACGTGCTTATTCCTGAGTACTGCAATCCTAAGAAGTAAACAAATGAATAGCAACCGGCTGAAGCTACCGTAAATGGTAAAGAACGAGAGCTAAATAAATGCCACTTAAATTATCGAACTCAGTAACTGGGTTGAAGCAAATAATGACTTCGTAACATACCGACAAACTAACTAAAAAAATAAGGAACAGATCGAGAGCGGTATAAAACCGAAATTCGTAATGCAATGAAACTCTTCTTAGAACTACATAAAACAACTGAATTCGGCAAGTCTAGTCATAGAAACGGACTAACAAAAAATCCGGTGAATTATCGAATTCGGTAACGAATCAGAACCAAATGAATCTCACCAACTTTAATTATTAAATGGACTGACCGAATACGACCGAATTACCGAATTCGATAGAGAATGAGACCAAATAAACAGGTTAAATCACCAAATTTACGCAGGGACGGACCGAATGCGGTAAAATCGATACGGAATGAACAAAAGTTGGATGAATTATCGAATTCCGTCACAAACCAGAACCGAATGAATCTGATTAATGACCGAATTTTGGAATAGACTGACCGAATGCGAGAAAACAGATACGGACTTGAGAAAAGTCCGGTGAATTACCGAATTCGCTAACAAATGAGGCCAAGTAGACAGGTTTAATCACAGAATTTACGAAGGGACGTACCGAATGCAGTGAAATCGATACGGACTGAACAAAAGTTGGATGAATTAGCAAATTCGATAAAAAAAAGGGGACCAATAAACACGTTAAATCATCCAATTTGGAAATGCGGGACAAACGATTTTATATAATGGGCATCACGGCTTCGCCGCGATGCCCGTTTTGACCGAATTTTAAAGCTTCGGCGAAAATTTGACCGAATTCCCAAAACGTAGGGGGGGAGGCGCTGCGCCCCCCTCCCCCCTCGGGACGCCCCTGTCCCTATCCCCCCAGCAACATTCCTTTAAAATCGAGAGCTCGCGACACCGTGCAACCAAGTGGACTGGGTCATCGTCTCGCTCGCCGCAAAGGGAACAGTGGCTGTTCGTACTGGGGGAAACTCTTTTTTTCTTATCAGACTTACTTTTCCCGTGTAGGCCTACTGGCAGACAGTTCACTCGCAACTGGATCCAGAGCGTGGGGTAAGTTTTTGGGTGGTTCAGCTTCATGTAAAATTCGGGTCCAAAACTCTCTCTAACCATTTAGTAATTTTGTCTCCGATTCTCTAGCAACACCTGGCTGATCTTCAGATATTACTCTGTCCCAACTAATCCAACTATTCACTTAAGGCATTGCACCAATAAAATACCAGCAAAAATTGATTCCCCTTCGAAACTGAAAAGGAGTCCTTTTTTGTGATGGTGATGATAATTGGTGCATTCCCCGTCCGTTGGGACTCGCGAGAATACTGGGAGTGAGTCCTCGGGACAAACTAAAACGCGGGGGCTCCTCAAGTGGAGTCCCCGGGGAACTGCGAGATTACACCTTTAGTATTCCATTGAAGGGTCTGAGAGCATGCTTTACAATCGTGCATCACGAACTGGATGCGATAAGCGACATTGGTATGGACTAGACCCCAAAGCCGCGCTGTTTAGCAGCATGCCTCATGCCACAGCAAATAAAATCGGCGCGGCTTCAGAGTTGTGGGACACCGATTATCATGACAAGGGTTGACTGATGGTCCAGCGACGATCTATAATAAACAATCCCAAGACAATCAGCTCATTTTGCACTAGCTCCCCTGCATTACGGTTTTTCAACTCGAAAACACGGGATCGTCAAAGGAAGTGTAACCTCATTGTAGCCTCCTGTTCATATCTGCCCAGCATAGGGCAAATTTTAACCTATATTTTCGAACCGAGGCGGATTCAGACGATTTGCGGCTGTCGATTCCGCTTCATCAATGTCAAAGATGTTCCTCGATTTATCTGTGTTCAAACTTATTTCAATCTCTATGACATTCTTGCTCTTGAAAGTTTCACTGTTACCTCTGCAAATATTCAAGTTGTCCGCTAAATTTGAAATAAAGTCGCATGCTTAATCCTAGTCAGGTCAAGGAATCAAGTAAAAATCAGATTCAGTCGACGAATCAGCCTGCATTTTCTGTCAAGATTTATTCAGGTAGGCTCAAATATGACTTATCATAGAATTTGTCATACAAGACTAGGCTAACCTATAGGGTCTTTCCATTCAGTTTCCCAAGCTGACTGCAAATCATATTTGACAGTGCAAAATGGATAAGTCAGCTACATTTTATTAGAGTTATATTTCAGCCCTTCTTTGCAAGGGTCCTCCTTAGGCTCAAGCTGCTTTAGCTGGAAAATTAAATTGTGCAAACACATTTAATTGTTATGATTTGCAGTCGGCTTGGGCTGAAGGAAATCTATCACGTAAGTACAGAACTACAAATTGCTACAAATCACCTATACATGCCGCCAACAAGTATCTATCTTGGCTGGAAAGAAGAAGAAGAGACATGTGACTGTAAAACCAAAATGCAGAAGAATCAACGAGAAGATTTCAATGACCCAATCGAACAGCAAAAAAAGTAGCCATGTCCAGAATGAAATCACAGCCCCAGCTTTAACTCCAACCAATTTACATAGAAGAAGTTCACAAAATCAGATTTTAAATGACTGTCGGTAGCCTACAGAGTTGGTAAAAAAATGAAGCTTGCCTCACCAGCCATTTTGGGTAGTGACGCCTCAGAAACTTACAACAAAAAAATTGTGTATGAGGGTTTTGGAGGGTAAAGAAAAAGATTCAGCTGTTCTTTATGGTTTGGCTTCTGAAGGTAATTTTGGTTTAACGAAAGATATGTCTTCAAAGTTTGATTGGTTTTAATAGTTAACTTATATCTGGTTTTTCTCTGTCTCGCAGTGGATCTCTGGGAATCAGCATATCAGTTATACCCTCCATCATCAACTCTATTAGATTGGTTTTAATGGTTAAATAATACCTGGTTTTTCTATATCTTGCACTGGATTTCTGGGAACCAATTATACCCTCCATCATCACCTTTATTAGATAAAGATTAAGTTCTTATAAAAATTAATAATGGCAAAAAGATTAGTAGCTAAGAACAAGGGCACATTAGGGAATTTTCAGATGACTGTAGATAGTAGTAAAATACACTCATATGCCATGATCAGGAAAAGTGTTAAGTGATAGGAGATGATTGATAGACTGGGACCCTGATGCTACTCTGAAGACGATTAGCTACTGATAAAAATTCTCCTGAGTTAACCTGGTGCATATTTACCTTAAATGAACCTGAGATCGCATTTGCTAGCGACAAGGTTGTGATATACTTCTGGATTAGTGCTAATATAGGTACCGTCCTACAATTGGGGGGTCAAACTTAAACATGCATTTTGTATGTAATCGACTACATGACAATACCGTAGGAGAAGAAGTGGAACCACTCATTCTGTATATTTTCTAGGGTGCTGGACAACAGCTTATTGTCACAAATAAAAAACAAACATGGATGCTTTTGATCTGTTCAAGAAGTTATCAAGTGGGGCAAGGTTTGATAAAAAGAAGTATTTCCAAGATGCTTTAAAGTTTCAGGTAAGTTTATAGGTTCTTATCATAGAGGTTAGTGATTAACTTTTCCTTTATTTGTTCTCCACTATTTTATTTTCATTTTTGTAAAATTCTGTTCTCAGTTGAAGTCAGATGCTTTTGGCAATATACTGTGCTACAGCAGACAAATCTGTGTAGAAAGGGACCTAGGACTGAGTCTTATGCCACAGCTTTTTTTTTTAAATCCCTCCTCTCAGTGACACAAATGGGGCACCTACTCTTCAGATTTAACTTGGAAAATTTGAACTTTTTTACTTCTTAACAAAATAAATAAAATATAATATTTTTCCCTTTACCTTTTACAATTACCGTACCAGACTTAACCTACTGCAAAAAATCAACGAAAAGCATTAAAAACATTATTATAATTACAAAACGATTAGTTTAGGTCGCAACCAACAAGTGGCATCTGATCGTTTATCACTGCTAAGGCTACTGATAATCTAGAGTGATACCATAAGCATCCTAAAGGATTTAAATCGGATAGTACCAGCCAGTGGTCATACCGTAAACAGCTCGAACATTCCAGTCAGTCACTGACCTTTCCCAGGAAATATTTGTATTGTATTGTATTATATTATATGTATTTGTATTGTATTATATTTGACGGTGCAAAACGGATAAGTCAGCTACATTTTATTAGAGCCATATTTTTATTTTTTTACAAGTTCATTTTCCATCTTGAGCGGCTTGAGCCTGAAGATGACCCTTGCCAAGAAAGGCCGAAATATAGCTCTAATAAAATGTAGCCGACTTATCCGTTTTGCACCGTCAAATATGTTCGCAGTCAGCTTGCGCTGAAGGAATATCTAGATAAATATTTGCGAATGGAACTAAGAATGTGCGACTAAACAGCCGAATGGAATTTTGTGCTTCAAACCGTCGCTGACATATTTCCATTTTGTTTTCTATTTTTTTTTTTTTTCAGATTGTACAGCCTAAAGCCCAAGTACCGTTGCCGTTCTTGCAAGCTGATTCTGCCCGAGTCGAAACGGCTGAGACTGGAGAGGCTATAGATGGGGACTCACAGCCTCATGGTCAGAATGAGCCTATTAGTAACGATGGTAAGCCTACCCTCTACACGTATCGAATAGAATAGAATTTTATTTTTCAAAAGCAGCTGTCACAGCGACCTTTGTCACGAAAAAGGACTAACTTATCGGTTATTGTACAAGTCAACAAATGCTGGAACAAAACTATTTCTGTATCTTTCATGAAGAGGGGCCACAGGTGCTAGTTTGTGGATTTTCTGAGATTTCTCTGGCTGGGGTCTAATACGAATAGGAGAATAGGGGGGAGGGAGAATGTTACGTAATCGGGGAGCAGATAAGGTTTTAATACCGAAATCGATGCTAAGGCGGGTCCGTCTGTCTCCCAGGGTAGCCAGCTTGAACCTTTTTATTAGGTAACTGTAGGGCACTTTACCCTCCCCGTTAATAATCATGAGGCCCTTTTTTGAATGTTCTCGATGCGGTATGTGTTTCAAAGATTGTGTTGTTAAAGAAAAACGTGATCAAGATTTGGAAAGTTCGATCGTTTTCCACAGCGGCTTTGCCGTTGTTCAGCGATATTTTATGTATGCTGTCGGGTAAGCCCAAAACTGTGGCCGAAACTACAAATTGCCCATTGTCGCAGTCCCCCAAAGTACAGTTAATGGCGAATCATCACTCTACACACGATTGATGAAAACATCACTAATGATTGCCTTTGTGAGTTGCCCACTGACTAGGCTTTTAAAGGACACCTCTTGCTTATTCTGCTTTTTATAATATACCAGCTCCCTTATAGAATTATAAGCTTCTAAAATCTCCAACTTTCCCCATGGTTTCGTCTTGTCCCTCAAATTTTTAGTGCTTTTTCGACCGTGCCAAGTCTTGCCCGTCACAGACACAAAAGTTTGCCGAAACCTTCAACAAACTCTTTCATACATTAGGACACGAGAATCTTCTGTTTTTGACTTCTTTTATTCTCTTAGTTTTCTCACTTTTTAACCACGCCGCATTCAGTTTTCAAATGTTTTGCGCTCAGCCGCCGCGTTGGAGAGCAGGAAGGCTGGATAGAGTCAACAAGTGCTATCAAGAAGATCACTAAATTTAGGTGGAAAGTAATGGTATTTTCGAAAACGTTTTTTCTGATCCAGTTCATGGTGAAAAGATCATTTCTAGTAAGAGTTGTGCTTTGCGAAAATTCCGATCTTGTGTCGTATCGTGTGTTTCCTTTGCTCGGTATTCCAAACTACTGCTCCCTCCCATAACGAAAGTCACGCTAGAAATCGCCCATATTTAGTTAGGTATTGCGCAGACGAAACATTATGCAAGGTTTTTTCTTTGAATTCAATTTAGAAATCTTGGACTTCAATGTCGAAGCCTTATAGACAAACCAGGACCCACATGACCAGGCCCGTGGTGAAACCAAGTAAAACAAAGGTTAATGTGATGTGGAAGACGTCTTTGGGACGAAAACATTTATAAGCCGAAGGTCCTGGGTTCAAATCCCGGCCGAGGAGCACTTTAATGTTTAAGTCCACGTTTTATAAATCTCAAATCCAGTCCACAGATTTAATTCTGACAATAAGTTAACATGGACAAATCTGTCGTCCTAACTATACATTTTTAAAAAACTGAACCACAGTTTTCCCCATCCCTTCCCAAGTCCCGACAGGTTGATGATATCAAGCTGCTTGGAATACACATCACCCATGATCTAAAATGGAATAAGCAAGTTGACAGCATGCTTAAAAAAGGTAATATGGCAATCCGGTCACTTAAACTCCTGGCCCGTTATGGAGTACTCACTGACCATCTGTTGGTAATCTTTGTGACTTTTGTTCGTCCAACCCTGGAATACTGTTGCCAGGTTTGCCATTTCGGGTTGACCCGTGATCAGTCGGATATACTTGAACGGGTGCAGTATAGAGCCCTCCTTGTGGCCTCGAAGTCCCCTAAAGTCCCATATTTCGAATTGTTGAAAAGATTTAATTTATAATTGTTAGCACAGCGCCGAAAAAAGTTATGTTTCAGTTTCGGTCTAAAAACGTTGGAGAGCCCTGGTCTACGAGAAATTCTTCCCCCTGTATATTTACCAATTAGGCCAAGACCACGAGCTGCTGCCCAGCCTGTTCCAAAGTTGAAGCTAGTACCCTGTTCCCATGACCGATACAAAAAAAGTTTTATTCCCTCGCTCACTGACCTTTTTAACGGGCATTCCGAAATACCTCCTTAAATTAATCGTATTTCTGTGTGTATTGTTATTGAATTGTAAATATAATAATTGTTGATATTATCTAGTTTTTAGTTTGGTGTGAATTCGACCAAGTTATGATGTTTACTCATAGATGTTTTGATTAGTTGACGTGTTGCGTATGATTAAAGGTTTTACTTAGAGTTTTATTGTGAGATACATGTTAAATTGACCAAATGATAAACATTAGTTATAGTTGTTTTTAATTGCTAAGCTATACATGACAGAAGAAATTCAGTGTTCGGCTTCGTCCGTGAGCGAATTTTTGAAAATAATTTGAACTGTAAACTGAATTGAGGCGATTGAAAATCTAGCCTGATCGCGAGGCCGCCAAATATTTGACTGAGTTTCCACTAACGCATGCTACCCTTGAATCATTAGTTGCGTTTTTGCAGACACCATGGTCTAAAGTCGTTTTTGCAGTTACTGTGGTATCGGATACCACGGTCAAAAAGCGTGTTCAAGTTATCGAGGTATCTGGCCAGGTACCGTGGTAACTGATCTTGCTATCTGAAAAAGTCTTCTCACTTTAACCATCACCAACAATAGAGCCTAGGATTTTGTCAAATTGGTTGGAAAGAAGTTTGGCACTTAAAGCACAATTCTTACTAGAAATGATCTTTTCCCTATGAAATGCCCGACGCGGTGGCTGGGCGCAAAGCATTTGAAAACTGAACGTGCCTTGGTTAAAAAGTGGGAAAACTAAGCAAATAAAAGAAGTAAATAACAGCAGATTATCACATCCTTAAGTGTGAAAGAGTTGTCAGCGGACGTTGAAGATTCCGGCAAACTTTTCGTTGGGTGACGGGAAAACTCGGCATGGCCAAAAAAGCGCCAAAAATCCATAGTTACGAAACGAAACAATGGAGAAAGGTGGGGATTTTAGAAGCTTATGATTCCATATGTGAGCTAAGTATATTATAAAAGGCAGAAAAAGCAAGAGGGGTCCTTTAAATGATGTGACTGAATATCAGTTTTTCTTTCGGGATGACTTCGAAACGCGCAATTTCGGCCATTGTCGTTTTTGCAGAGCAACCGTAGTATCAGATACCACGGTAACCGCAAAAACGACTAATTGCAGGTCCAGTTACCGTGGTAACAGATACCATGGTGTCTGCAAAAACGCAACTATTCTCTGTTTCGTCTTTTTTGTAGCTCCGTCTTTAATGGGTAATTTAGTAATATCAGCGATTTGGAAATTTCAGAAGACGACGGAACCGACGAAGAGGTGCACTCAGCAGAAGAAGACGCCCCTGTGCCTAAGCTGTTCTCTGATCACAGCGCTGCCTCTGGGATTTCAAAGTCTCGCAAAAAAAAGGAGAAGAAAAAATCGAAACAGCAAATACAGGCTATGGAACAGGAGCAGGTATGGACCGCCAGACCGGGTTCTAGCCACCCAACTATCTATCCGACTCATTGCTGAATAGTCTATTTAAGTCTATTTAAATGTGGGTCAAAAATAAAAAATAAAAATAAAAATAGATTTGCTGCCTAGCTGTGGGGCATGATGCTTCATCCCATGTCCAAGAAGTTCACGTTCTTTCATTGTTCACTGTAAAAAAAAAAATCTTGCAGTATTTGCTAGTGGAATTAATCTTGTCTCTATTGAGATAAGATTATCTCTAATTAGGATTAATCTTATCCCGGTAGAGATACGATTAATCCCAGTAGCAAATACTGCAGTTAACTTTAATCCTTATTCGGAGAAACTGTTTACAGTGTTACGAAATAATAACAATATTGCCTGTATTGAAAATTCGAAGGCCATATACAGTATAAATAAACAACTAATGTAGCAAACTAGAAACTAAACACCTCCTACCCTGCACTGAATTACCAAAAGGAACAATCACTCTTGGATGCGTGGTTTGTCGGGTACCAAGAAGCTGCCCATGTCCCATAAACCAGTGTACCCGTCAATGTTGAAGCTCCTGGCTCCTGAAGAGAAAATGGCCGGGACCATCCCCATCAACATGGCATGGAATCATCTTTCGGCAAGAACATCAGCATTTCAGCCAACACTTTGCTGTGTGCTAATAGGCTGATCTTGAAATACTAGATCAGTTCAGTTCAGTTCATTTAGGGGACGTTTTCGCATGGATGGCTCTGGTCCAGTCGACCTCCTGTCGAGCTCGACGGGCATTATCGCGTGGATGCCGTCGATCTTTTTGCCATTTTCCCGTGTAGGGATGAACAGGTGAACGGGCCATCCAGCTCGATGGACGTCTCCCGTTCAACACCGCTCCGAGGGCAGCGTCGAGCTGAACGGGAATATTGTGTGGCCCTTCCCACTCATATGCTACCATCCAGCTGAATGGGCATTTTCGCGTGGGCGGAGCCCATCTTCCTCAGCCGTTCAACGTCCGATCGATTTTCTCATTTTCGCGTGGACGGGATCACCCGTTCAGCTTTACAGCCATCCATGCGAAAACGTCCCCTTATTCTTCTTTAAATTACAATTCCGGTATTTATTAGACAAATTAAAGCCGCTTTCACACTGACGCGTTGCGGCTTTCACACTGAGCTACGCAACCTCTGCTTCGTGCTTGCGGTGACGCAACGCGGAGCTTACGCAGACAAATAAAACGCAACACAAGAATAGAAGCTCTGTTCTTGCGTTGCGTCGACGATGGTGGCGTTGGAACTTCTTTACAGTATGGTGAAGTGTCGCGTAAGGTGGAGCAAATCCTTCGTGATCAGGAAATTCAGGATTGGCAGTGTCGGAAGGCTGAGTCGGTGTCTCTACGGTTCTATGCAAAGGCAAAAGATGTTTGGGGGGAGGAAATTTATTTTAAAGCTGGGTTGTCGGGAGTAGATTTAAAGTGGATGGTGATTTTAAGGGGGGGGGGGAGGATTAGCTATTGGGGAGAAAAGAAGGTTTATAGGAAAAAATAGATTAAAGAATGGCCCTTAATTTTGCCCGATGTGTGGAAAGATGGATGAGGATGTGTTCCACTTTATGTGTGAATGTGAAGGATTGAGTGATTTAAGGGTCGAATTCTTTAGGGTGGGAATTACTAGGGAGGAGTTGCTACGAAAAAATTGGAAGCACAAATATGGGGGATATCCGTAAGGTGGCTAGATTCCTCCGAGTTAGTTTGTCCCATAGAGAGCGATTTTTGTAGTTTGTTGTGTTTTTTCTTGTTTTGTTGCCATGACCCCAAAGGTTTTTTCGTGCATTAAATTCATTCATTCATTCATTCATTCATACGCATCAGATTTTTCAGTTTTTGAAGACAAACTGGAGAAAACATACTAACGATGAAGAAAATCTTAGTAATGATGACAGAAACGAGAATTGAGCATAAGAAACCGAGAAAGGAAAAATGCAAATACACATCCAGCATGAAAGCTTGTCGCGCAGGTGTGACAGATACGCTACGCAACCTGTACGCAGCGCAAGATAAACGCATACGTAGCGCATCGCAACGACGCGTCAATGTGAAAGCAGCGTAATAACGACGGACATTGAAAACGGTCAAGGATCAAATGACCAGAACTATTTATATAGTATAGCAACAAAAAATAAAATAACGTAAAACGCGCTGAAAGATTGGGATATTAACTTTATTTTAATTTTTATTTCAGGTCAACCACCTACGAAAGATGCACAAGATATACATTCAAGGCACTGATGTACCAAAACCATTTGAAGAGTTCAGTGAATTGATCACCAGATACGGAATGAGTAAAGAACTTCTTAAGAACGTAGATGAAGTCGGGTACAAGATGCCCACCCCCATTCAGATGCAAGCAATTCCATTGATGCTCGAGGTGGGTCAATGGTTGTTTCTTTGCAGATACCACGGTATCTAATACCACACGGCACGTTCCAACCAAAAACATCAAGACTGAAATAGATCCTCCGTCCTTGGCCACGCGCTAACCCATTCGGATGTGCTAGTGCGTCAGATTCCCAGGCTAAGAGTCGCTGGTTAGATAGATAGATTTAACTCTACTATTTACATCTACTGCGCTAATGGAAATATCTACTTTTGTGCTGGCGTGCAGTAGTAAAGGTTAACTATTTTCTAAACACACCAACAAACAACATAATAATCAATAAGTAATAAAAAAAAGAAAAAAAAGAACAAACCACAAAAAAACAGACGAAACTCCTTCACATTATCACCTCCAAAATAAACATATACCTCCCAACAACCCTACTCCCTCCATACCACCCCGACCACCCATCCACCAATTCCTCCCTACCACCCCCAACCAACCGTTCCTCCCTACCAACCAGATAGATAGATGTCGCTGATAGATAGATATCGCTTTTATTTTTCTCGAACCATCATGTTAAGAATAAAATTTGTCGAAATCGTCAGTATATACAAATGTAAACACTAATAAAGATTAAAAATTTTCACAAACGACGGTACAAACGTCTTTCATACCGTACATGGTCACACTTTACCTGTTGGAGCTTTGGGATCGCCACTGAGGCCGCTCTTGCAGGTCATTCGCGAGCAGTCTAAAATGGTGGCGGAAGTATATACCTATGGATATAATGCTCAAGCATTTTCTTACAAGAAGCCATACACGTTCCAACCTCGTGGAAAGTTACTACGCTGACCGTTCCAGCCTTGCCGAAATAGTAACTAATAGTAACTACTTGCTTACGACGCTCGGGAGCGTAGTAATGATTTCCAAAGGGTCATTTCTACGGAACGGTGTGAAGATCGGGTACGAAAATTTCCGTGTATATGAGTTTAAGCAATTGCCAAAGTGTTGCTTCAAGTGCCGTTCTCCGGAACACTTGGAAAGTGCCTGTACTAGTCGTACTCCCAAGTGCGCTCGTTGTGCTGGGCCGCATACATTCACAAACAGTGATCCTTGTACGGAATCTCCGAAATGTGCAAATTGTGGAGAATCTCATCCATCTTACAGCCTACGATGCCCTGTGATTAAAAAGATCATTGACAAGGTCTATTCTCAGAAATGAATTCGGAAATCAGTATAGTTTCATTCAATGTTAATGGAACGAGAGGCAAGGACTTTTTGATTGATGAACTGTATGCTAATTACGATGTGGTTTGTCTCCAGGAGCATTTACTAACGGCTCTCAGCGACAATTTTTTGAGACGAAGCAATGATCACATGGTCTTTGTGCGTCCAGCTAAAGTTACGCGTGGTCGCCCTTCTGGCGGTTTAGCTTGTGCGTTTAAGAAAAATATCCCTGGTGCGAGTCCTGTGCTTTTCCAATCAGATGATACTTTTCTTGCTGTACGACTTGGTAACATTGTGTTTATTAATGTGTATTTGCCGTATAATGACCGTTCTATTCGTTCACTTCAGAAGTTTTCATGTGCTTGTAATGGTCTTAAAACTTTAACTCAAAAGATTTCTGATCACGGGCTGCATTTTGTCATTGCTGGGGACTTTAATACTGATCTTGCTTCTGATAATGTAAGGAATGACCAGCTTCTTGACTCTCTCCCTGCTTACAAAATTGTTCAGAAGTCCCATGATTATACGTATATTCACCATTCAGGTAGTAAATCAAATATTGATCATGTTGTCTGTTCTGCGACTCTAGTTTGCTCTCCAGTTACGGTTCATTTTGATGAGCAAGATCTTGATCATCTTCCGCTGTCATTTTGTTTACCAAAGCTAGCAATTTCTTCTGGAAGTGCTCCCAAGAATCATGGTTCACGTTCTAAATGGTTTTACAAACTTGATTGGAAAAATGCGAATTTTTCTGTTTATCTTATTACACTGGCTTCATTTTTAAGTACGATTCATGTTCCGTATCAGCTTTTGCAGTGTAGTCAGAATCCCGCTTATGCTAAGTATGAAATTGACCGATATTATCATTCTATTCTTTCCGCTATTAAAGAAGCCGAAAGGATTTCTGTACCAGTTAAGCGTGTCCGAATGAAAACTCAAAAACCTCTTTGGTCTCGTGACCCTCACCTTAAGGCTTGTAAAAACAAAGCTAAATTTTGCTTAAAAATCTGGGCAGAATGTGGTCGGCCGAAGTGCGGTAATGTTTTTCTTATTAAACAGAAAACTAAATTAGAATTTAAGAAGTACCTGAAAAGTGTTCGTTATCGTGGGCTTGATTTTCCGTCTTCATCAAAAGAATGGAGCAAAGTAATTAATTCGAGTAAAATTGATGATTCTGATGTAAGTAGTGATGCTATTCCACCAAGTAGTTGGCATACTCATTATTCAAAGATATTCTCTGTGTTAAATTATTGTGTTCATAGTAAGTTTAGTGAAGCACTTCTTAAGATAATCCCTAGTTTTTTGAGTCAGCGTTATGTGCTTCCCATTTCGCTACATGATGTTATGAATGCTTTAAAACATCTCAAGTCGAAATCCATCGATGCTGATGGCATTTCAAAAAAACATCTAGCTCCCGAATGTGCGGAACTTGTATCACATCTTGCGCTTTTGTTTCAAATGTGTTTGGCGTCTTCCGTTGTCCCAGAAAGCTTTCTGTGTGGGAGCGTGACTTCAATTTTAAAAAGAGGGAAATCGCCTACAGATTGCTCTTCTTACCGTCCAATTACCGTCTCCTGCAATATTAGCAAGGTTTTTGAGTATGTATTTTACCTAGTTTAACGCAAAATATTTCTTTCTTCGGGGATAATCAGCTTGGTTTCAGATCTGGTGTGGGGTGCCAACATGCACATCGTGTCCTTTCTTCCATTCTACTTTCTAATTCTTCCAAGGGTAAAGGTGTCTATCTCTGTACTCTTGATCTTTCCAAGGCTTTCGACTCTGTTGTTCATAACCAACTTTTCTTTTCTTTGGCTTCTTCTGGTGTAAACTTTTCAGTTGTTTACCTTCTACGGTTCTGGTACTCTAACTCTTACCTCCGCTTGAAATCTTCTCCAGAAACAACTATTAAAGTACTTCGAGGTGTAAGGCAGGGGGGTGTTTTATCACCAACCCTTTTCAAAATTTGTATTTCTACTGTTCTGGAAAAGATCTCAGGCACTTATTTTACTGGTTCTACTGATGTTTCTTATATAGCTTATGCTGACGACATCCTGTTGATCAGCCGTACTAAATCAGCTCTTTCTGCGATGGTTTCTCTAGTTTCTCAGTCTTTCCTGGATATTGGCTTATCTCTGAATCTTGATAAATGTGAATTCTTGTCTTACAACCTGTCTTCGTCTACTCCTCTAGTATGTAATGAATTTTCTGTTGTTTCTGTTTCTTCTTTTCGGTGGCTAGGGATTACTGTTTCTGATTCTTTAGCTCTCTTCCGTAGACAGATTGTTGCAGATGCAGTAAAAAAAATTCAACTTAGTTATTCAAAAATTGTAGCAAACCGTGGAAAATATAACAGAAGAGCTCTTGGGCGTTTATTCTCAACGTTTTCTGATCATTCTGTTCTTTATTTTTCGGGTATTCATTCTGTTCTGAAGCTAAAAGATTTGAAGAAAATGAAAGTTACGTATTTCAAATTTTGCAAATTTCTGCTTTCTCTGCCACCGTGGACTAGAAATCGGTACTTGGTTAAAAAATATAATGTTACGGATGTAGTTCAAAAGCTCGGTGACCTACACAGAAAGCTTTCTGTGGACGCATTTTGTAAAATAGGCCCTGATCACGGTCTTATTCAGTTTTTTGTTGAAGAGGATAGTGTTTAGTTGAAGTTATTTTTCTTTTTATAGTTTACTCCACTTGTACTACTTGTTTCTTGTAGTTGTGGGTGATAAATAAATAATAATAATAATAATAATAGTAAGCGTGGAAACTACGAAGCTATGTGATGTGATTGACAAGATTAGCCCCTGGCACGATATTTTTTTGAAAATTGAAAAATGTGTTCCGGCCTTGACGCCAAAAAGGCAGAATTCGTGACATCATGCGTAGTAACTACGGTAAGTAGGGTGGAACACACTCAATATGTTGTGATTTCGAAAACGCTATGCATTAAATGTTATGCACAACAAACATTACCAGGAAGAGCTGAAAAACCGCCGAAAAAGCATCTGCTGACTTTTCCGATATCAGTTTCAACCTACGGGACTCAAGGGACTCGAATTTAAATTTCTGGAGGAGCTCGTTAGAAGGAATTTTGGGTTTGAGTCTCGGTGGTGGGGACCGTTTGGTTTAGGGCGAGTGTTAGTGGTGTTTCCCCGTAAGAAAAGCCAAAAGTCCACCCAGCTTCAAATGGGCAATCTAGCGGAAAGCACCGGAAGTGTCGGATGGTGTGCCCCAAACCCCCCATCGCTGAACAGGCTGAGGGCGCAGTATCATGGGATCGACACCTGCGCTACATGAACGTTAAAGGAACAGAAAACTTGACTCAAACTTGACTCTGGGAGCTAGCTGACATATCAAGAATGTACCCTGAGTCGATATTGAGAGGAAGAAAAATTCTCATTACGACCGGGCAGTTTCCGAGAATTCGACTTTTGAGTTAGTAGAAAAAAAAAGCAAAAGGTTTGTGTGCCGGGAAGAGGAATCGAACGCACGACCTCTTGACTACTATCCCGATATGTTAGTCAACACGGCCAAAGGCGAACTTTTACTCTGCATAAGTGCATAATTACAGTACATAAGGGGCAAGGGCCTGCCAGCTAGCTTCAGGAACACTAAGGAGGGGGTTCGAGATAACAAAGAAGGGGGGTTCTGTCGACAATAAGTTCCTGTATCTTTATCTAAGCCCGCCAGGTCGGTTTGATGGCCGAAAGTTGCGTAGTCAAGTTTTCTGTGCCTTTAACCGGTTCGCATGCGAAAGTTTGCTTGCAAGTCACGTCCTGCTCGCTATAAGCTGACGTGTAAAGACCTTAAGCCGCTTTCACACTGACGCGTTGAGGCTTTGACACTGAGCCACGCATCCTCTGCGTCGCACTTGCGGTGACGCAACGCAGAGCTTACGAAGACAATAAAACGCAACGCATACGCATCAGATTTTTTAGTCAAAAATTAAAGTTTTGAAGACAAACTGGAGAAAACCTACTAACGATGAAGAAAAACTTTGCAATGATGAAAGAAACGAGAATTCAGCATCAGAAACCGAGAAAGGAAAACATAGATACACATCCAGCGTGAAAGCTTGTCGCGCAGGTGTAAGTAAGTAAGCAAGTACTTTATTTCTGACCCGCCATTGGAAAGCGGAATGAAAAAAAAATGTTAAAAAAGTAAAATAAAAAACTAAAGATACGCTATGCAACCTGTACGCAGCGCATCGCAAAGACGCGTCAATGTGAAAGCGGCATTATGCAGTTTATTACACAAACAACAGTGCTCCAGAGAATGGTTTGGAATAAGCTTCCAGTCAGCGTTAGGGTGAAAACGCATTTATTTTTAGGAGTAAATTAAAAGGGCATTTGTTGGGCGGTAAATAGTGTGGCGTGGGACTCCAGAAGAGATTTCGAGTGGGGAGGGCTCAGGGAGGGAGTGGGTAAATGATGTGACGAGAGATGGTTGTCAGTGAGGGGTGGAAAAGAAAATCACTCTGCACAGGCCCATATGCTTCTTGTGAATTCGGTTTTTTTAACCGACCCCTCGCACTATTTACTCAAGGCTGTGCTTTCAACAAATAACCCACGGTTTTGGCTGTTTTAAGCCTTTTCCGAGACCGTTGACTAATAGTGAAAACAGGGAAACAATTTACATAACCCCAGACAACCGTCGACAGCGTGTCGAAGGTAGCAGAACACGGCAGTGAAAACAATCAGCGTGGTTTTGCTAGAAGGGTTAGAATATACCGTACGAAATTGGGGTCTCCGGGTTTAGAAATATATGGAGTGATTAGGAAGTAGGTTGCATTAGTATTATAGGTAAGACAGGTCCTTCAAGGATTTTGTTGATTGTATTTAATAAAGATAAAATTAGAAATTAGAATTAGAATGGTTACGAGGTAGGCCCCTACTGAGTTCCACTAAATTCTTATTAATTTTAGCGTCGGGAGGTGCTGGCTTGCGCTCCCACTGGTTCTGGCAAAACTGCAGCTTTTCTTATACCCGTCATTCACTCCCTCCGTCAACCGACGAAGAAAGGATTCAGAGCCGTTATTGTTTCACCCACAAGAGAACTCGCTCAGCAAACGTACAGGGAATGCCATAAGCTCTGCGAGGGTACTGGCTTGAAAACCCATGTCATTAACAATGTCGGCAGGGCAGCAGCGAAGTTCGGACCGAAGTCGTCTGGAAAGTTTGGTAAGTCGGTCGTGAATTTTTTTGATGTATTTTATCAGTGCGATCCTCGGTATAAGAAGCAAACGGCATAGTTTACTGTAGTAAGTAATAAGTAAGTAAGTAATTTATTTATAACCTGCCATTTTGTAAAAGCGGAGTAAAGGAAAGAAAATAAATAAAACACATAAACACACAGAAAAAGATAATTAATTTTCAATCTTCGGCCAGGAAGCAGTGGATAACGTCGTGCACTGGTTGGGCCCTGTTGTCCATGATTTTTGTAGTGTCGCCTGCAACGATACTTTGAACGAAAAAATAACAAAGTTTAAAAAACCCTTAAAGAACCCCTCTTGCTTATTCTGCCTTTAAAATATACTTAGATCCCATATGGGATCATAAGCTTCTGAAATCCCCATCTTTCTCCACTGTTTCGTAACTACGGATTTTTAGCGCGTTTTCGGCCTTTCCGAGTTTGCCCGTCACCCAATGAAAAGTTTGACGTAATCTTCAATGTCCGCTGACAACTCTTTCACATATAAGGATGTGATACTCTTCTGTCTATTACTTATTTTATTTGTTTAGTTTTCCCACTTTTTAACCAAGGCACGTTCAGTTTTCAAATGTTTTGCGCCCAGCCGCCGCGTCGGAGAGCAGGAAGGATGGATTTAGTCGACAAGCGCTAACAAGAGAATCGCTAGTTTTAGGTGGAAAGTAATGGTATTTCCAAAAACTTTTTTTGATTCATTTCACAGGGAAAAAGATAATTTCTAGTAAGAGTTATGCTTTAAAAGTGATATGTATTTGTACTAGGTAATCGTTACCCGCCGTATTATTGCGCCGCAAGGCAAACCGGTTCTCCCCCAGTTAGTTTGTATGAAGTTAATTCATTTCAGTTGCATAACAGTCTCTGTAGTTCAGTTGCATAACAGTCTCTGTAGAGTGTAGGTAATCGGAATAAACTAGTTTTAGTCAAGAAACGTATCAAAAAGCAGAGCTGAAATCCTATCGGCTACTATTCCATTGTCCTCCTTTTCAGTAACAAGCGCCATCACCAGTCCGCCTATTTCCGATTTTCCTTTCGCGGTCGTTTTCATTATTTTGCTCTCTACCTAAAGCTAATTTTCCCGGGTTGTCGGCCCCAATCGAAAAATCCCCTGGCGAAACGTCCCCATGACAAAACGTCCCACATGGAAAAACGTCTCTGTGACGAAACATCCCCGTGACAAAGACGTCCCAGTGGCTAAACGTCCCCATTCGAAACGTCCCCATGCAAAACGTCCCGATGGCGAAACTGCCCCGGCTAAAATGGACCAGTAACCAGAACATGATCATATTTTTGGGGGGGATGGGGTATTTCACGATTTACCTTAGATGCGGCATTCTTTCAAAGCAGATTAATTGAAGACCAGAGCATGGGAGTAACAGATTAAAAACGCCTGGGTATAAGGCTGCACATTATCCGAAGACAATACAAGGCTCACTAAACAAGATCTTACAATAGAATTTTATATTTCAAAAGCAGCTGTCACAGCGTTACCGCCGGATTTGACCTTTTCGTCATAAAAAAAATTATGAATAACAAACACTCTATCACTCTATAGTCTTGTCACGAAAGAAAAAAAAAACACTAGAAAGGACTAACTTATCGGTTATTGTAAAACTCAACAAATGCTTGAATAAAACTCCTTCTGTATCTTTCACGAAGAGGGGCCACAGGTTCTAGTTTGGGGATTTTCTGGGATTTCTCTGGCTGGGGTCTAATACGTATAGGAGAATAGGGGGGAGGGAGAATATTACGTAATTGGGGTACAGATAGGGTTTTAACACCGAAATCGATGCTAAGGCGGGTTCGTCTCTCGTCCAGGGTAGCTATGTCTACCCATGCCATTTTCATCCACCATAAAGGCACTTCGCAGATTTTTCGCATTCTCCTTGTTTGACTTTTTTGAGCCAGATCAGGTTTCCGCTTGTTCCCTCCAAGGAGCTAATTGGTAAACAATTAATAGTCGACTACTGATCAGTTATGAGCCCAGGGCAAGGCTTATTACACTATATATTTTGCAGGGAAACCGTGCATATCTGAAGTAACTGTTCCCATGTCCGCTCTTTCCTGTCTATTAAGATCTGTAAATTCAAATGCTGAAGTTGTTTTTACCTCGGTCAAGCGCCTGAAGACCAAAATCTCGGAGTCGTTTCGCCACCGGGATGTTCTGCCATGGGGACGTTTTACATAACAGAACATAACATAATGAATTTATTTCAAACAACCACTGTCATGGCAATGCCAAATTTGGGTATTACGTCAAGCATAATGCACATTTTAAAATCTATACTATCATCAATTATCATCAATAATCATCAATTCGTCATCACAGACCTGTTATAGTATATAAATGAAAATCAAAAACAGAACACGGACGTTGGAATAATATCACAGACAGCTACCACCATCATTATAAATTTTTGTGAAACTCGGAACGAAGCTTTTCTGATACCGCGTATGTGTTGCAGGTACGGGGGACAACTTTGGAACCTTTGAACTTGCGACCCTTTCCTGACGGTTTCTGGCAATGGGGACGTTTTGTCGTGGGGACGTTTCGCCATAGGCCCCATAGGGACGTTTTGCCATGGGGACGTCTTGCTATGGGGACGTCTTGCCACGGGGATGTTTCGCCACTTGGACGTTTCGTCCGGGACTTTTCGCCATGGGGACGTTTCGCTGGGGACGTTTCGCTGAGGACGTTTCACCAGAGATATTTCGCCACGGGGACGTTTTGCCATGGGGATGTTTCGCCACGGGGACGTTTCTTCACGGGGACGTTTCTTCACGGGGACGTTTCGCTGGGGACATTTTGCCATGGGGACGTTTCGTGGGTAAGACAGTGAATCGTGGTTTTGTTAGCGGGTTCAGAATGTAACATATGGGATGTGGGTCCCGGAGTTTAAGAATTAATGGATTCCGTTACGGACGTAGGTTGCATTGGCGTTACAGTTACGACGGGTCATCTAATTTTGTAAGGACTCTCCATGGGAAGATGGCTTACTGACGAAACGTCCCCATGGCAAAACGTGCCCGTGGCAAAACGTCACCATGGTGAAACGTCTCCACGACAAAACGTCCCCATTGCCAAACGGCCCCATGTCAAAACGTCCCCGTGACGAAACGTCCCCGAGATTTTTTAGTTCATCTTGGTGGAGTGAATACTACTGACGAATAAAACGAGAAAACACAAGGAAAAAGGACTGATTCCAAAGAACGAGTTAAACGCTCTAAAACAGCTTCATTTGGGTCCTTTATTCCACGTTTGTGGAACGCTACAATTTTAGTAAAACAGCGGAAGAATTATATACCCAAGGTGTTCAACCTCGTACACAGCACTTTTCTTTTGCAGTTTGAAACCCCTCCAATAGGCTTAAATCACTTTTTGGCTTCCGTCTAGGAAAGTCTGTGACACTCTTCTCTTTCAGATATTCTGGTGACTACCCCGAACCGCTTAATTTTCCTTCTAGAACAAGAACCTCCGGCGATCAACCTAAAAAAGTAAGCATATCCGAATTTGTTTACTTGGCTTAGAAAAGTATCCCTAGTTTTCAAAATTCACATATCTTTTATGTTTTATTACGGGTCTCTATATCTGGTAACATCGGTACGTAATATTAAAGGACCTGTCTTACCTATAATACTAATGCAACCTCCTTCCATAATCACTCCATATATTTCTAAACCCGGAGACCCTAATTTCGTACGGTACATTCTAACCCCTCTAACAAACCACGCTGATTTTCTCACTTGCCGTGTTTTGATAGCTTCGATGTGTATCACGCTGTCGACCTTTGTCTGCGAGAAGTTTTTCCATAAAAAAAAAGGTTATGTAAATTGTTTCCCTGTTCTCGCCACAAGTCAACGGGTCTCGGAAAAGGCTTAAAACAGCCAAAACCGTGGATTATTTGTTGAAAGCACAGCATAGTTTTAAAGTATTCAAATATTTTACATACTGCAAGTTGAAGAGTAAATAGGGCGAGGGGTCCTTTAAGGAAATTCCCCCTGGGATCCGGAAGCTCCTTGCAGGCCCTTATAAGTAAGTAAGTAAGTAATTTATTTATGACCCGCCATTTTGAAAAGGTGGAGAAAATGAAGAAAATAAAGAGATATAAGAAGATAGTCCTTTCCCTTTAAATCACCACGAAGAGGGCAATAAAGAATAGTCTAGTGCTTGGAGTTTTCCCCTCAAATATTTCAACCTGTCATTGGAAGAAAGGTGCCGTGAAGGTGCAGACAGCGCAGTAGCCGTGAGACGACGAGTTGTTGCCATGTGTTGCGTGTTGGCAGATACCATGGTATCTGATACCACGGTCCAGGGGCGTCCCGAGGGGGTGGAGGGGTGGGGGGGGGTGCAGCCCCCCCCCCAGAAAGCCTGTGGGAAAAAAATCCGGTAAATTTTGACTGGTGCGGCGAAGCCGCGCCAGTCAAAATTTGTCAAATTCACCTGAACTTGATGATTTTTAGGGAATCTACCGGATTAGTGCTCAGGGAACCTACCGGATTTTGCTCAAGGAATCTACGTTAAATCTTTCACAAGGAATCTACCGGAACTTGTCTCAGGGAATCAACCGGAATTTACTCCTCGGAATCTACGAAATTCGGCTCAGGGAATCTACCGGAATTTGTGCGAAATCTTTCACAAAGGAATCTACCGGAACTTGTCTCAGGGGATCTACCGGAATGTAGGCTACCGTCGGAATCTACGAAATTCGGCTCAGGGAATCTACCGGATTTTGCTCATGGAATGTACGCTGAATCTTTCACAAGGAATCTACCAGAATTTGCCTCAGGGAATCTACCGGAAATCACCCCACGGATTCTTCCAGAATTTGGCTCAGTGAAGATACCGGAAATTGTGCGATATCTTTCACAAGGAATCTAACGGAACTTGTCTCACTCCTCGGAATCTACAAAATTCGGCTCAGGGGATCTACCGGAGTTTGTGCGAAATCTTTCACAAGGAATCTACCGGAACTTGTCTCAGGGATCTGCCGGAATTCACCCACGGAATCTACCAGAATTCGGCTCAGGCAACCTACCGGATTTTGTTCATGGAAGCTACACTAAATATTTCACAAGGACTCTACCGGAACTTGTCCCAGGGAATTTACCGGAATCAACTTCTCGGAATCTACGAGATTCGGCTCAGGGAATCTACTCAGGGAATGAAATCTTTCACAAGGAATCTACCGGAACTGTGTCTCAGGGAATCTACCGGAATTTACCCCACAGAATCTACCGGAATTCGGCTGAATCTGAATCCAAAAAGCGCCGACAGCTTTCTCGACTCCTTTCCGGTGATACCGGTGAGCCAAGAAGATTTCAACAAGAGCTGTAAGTTCATATGGCACTTGCAACTGTATGTAGTAGGTAAGCTCTGTCAGATTGAACGGATACCTGATAAAACTGACATCACAGGAATTCCGGGAAACTCCCCTCCACCCCCAAGGGTCCGGATCCAGTCCAATTGTGTAAACGATTTATCTGGGGCAGATGCTTGTTCTTCCCAGCAAGTTTCACTCCGATCCCTTCATTCTAACCGTTTCTCGAGATTTCCGGTCTCTCCCCCCCCCCCGACGCCCCCATAGCTACCGAACCCGGTCCGGACTTCAAATGGGACATCAGAAATATGTCCTTTATTCAGTTGTCAAGTTTCATTCCAATCCGATCACCCGTTCAAAAGTTACACACTACTCAATTTTCCAGATTCCCTCGCCTTCACCACCCCCCCCCAGATGATCGGATCAGGAAACTGATTATTTTTTAGTTAGTTTGGTCGGGTCCCTGGTATGCCTGCCAAGTTTCATCGTCCTAGCACATCTGGAAGTACCCTTACTCGAAAAAGTGTGACAAACTGCCCTAAAGTTCCCAGATTCCCCCGCCCTCCACTCCCCCGTAGATGGTCGGATCGGGAAACTGATTATTTCCAGGTTAGTTTGCTCTGGTCCCTGATAAGCCTGCAAAGTTTCATCGTCCTAGCACATCTGGAAGTACCTTAACTCGAAAAAGTGTGACAAAAAAAACCGGACCGACCGACAGACGGAATTGCGATCGATATATGGCACTTTAGCCAGAAGTTGCAAGTGCAATAAAAACGAACTAGCCTTGTTTCGACATGATGTAGAAAGTCGCCGGGAGAGCCTCGAAACAAACACAAAGTTTGACGATATATTCGAGGTCTCTCGTCAACTGAAATACGTGTGACATAACAGTATTCTAGACTTGCTGCAGAGATTGTCACTACGGAGAAATTCCGGTAAAATCTCGAAAAATTCCGGTAAAACCTCGGAAAATTCCGGTAAAATTCTGAAGCTGCACCCCCCCCGATCAGGAAGGTATCGGGACGCCCCTGCCACGGTCTAAAGTCGTTTTCGCAGTTACCGTGGTGTCTGATACCACGGTCAAAAGGCGTTTTTGCACTTATCGTGGTATATGGCCAGTCATCGTGGTATCTAATATTGAGATACCACGGTCCAACCGTGGTAACTCATCGTGGTATCTGAAAAAGTCATCTCAGTTTCATCATCACCAACAATAGAGCCTAGGATTTTGTCAAATTGGTGGAAAGAAGTTTGGCACTTAGTGATGTTACTGGATATCAGTTTTTGGGATCCCAAAACGTAAGTGGAGGGATACCTATGACATCGCAAAACTTGTCCGTCTGTCCGTGCGTCCGTCCGTCTGTCAGCACGATTAAAGCAGCAACTTTCAGTCAGTATCGTCAAAATAGGTATGGCTTATATAAGTATATTTTCTCAGATGATTAGCCTTAGATCTCTTTCAGTGTTGAGTGGCTGGTTGTTGACGAGTCCGATAAGCTTTTTGAAGATGGACCCAAAGGATTCAGGGACCAACTAGGGACAATCTACCGTGCCTGTGAATCAACCCACGTTCGCAGAGCGCTTTTTAGTGCGACGTTTGCCTACGACGTGGAGCAGTGGTGTAAGCTCAACTTGGATAACGTTGTAATGACAACTGTTGGAGCCAAGTAAGTCTTTATCCCCTCGGTAGTCAAGGGACGGATAACCAGATGATAAGAACGGTGTTTGTTTCAGAGGAATTTAGAGTACGAAGCACCTGTTTCGGATCTTGGCCTTACGGTCGAACAGACCGCCAGAATTTAGAAGATTAAAAAAGAGCCCCAATCATAGCGTCAAAGGCGGCCGAGAGGTCCTATGGAGGGTTACTACGTAAATTCGAAATCGTCTCCTTACATGAACGAAGGCTGAAACTCTGCACGGAGTTTGGTGTCAAATCTCTGAATCACCCAGTCCACAAAAATATTTTCCCCTCTGAAAAGCTGACAAAAAGGCTCCCTCGCAAGGTAGCTGCGTCGGTTGAAAAGTTGCAGCCAATCAAATGTGCCCACCAGAGGTTTGCTAAGTTTTGTCCCTTCATTTCTTAAGTTGTATAACGAAACATAAGCTGAGCTGCTAGTTTAAATTTATAATGTTATTTACGACCGTTGTAGCCCTATATACGTAGGCTTATTATGATTTATGTGTGTGCTCATAAGTTGTATTCCATGACTATACCAAACAAATTTGGCGTGAGCCATGGTAAGTTTTTGATGAATAAATGATTTATCTATCTATCGTTTGGGTGGGGGGGGGGGGGGCAGCTCCTCGTGAATAATCATAAAAATACGTGAGAAACAAAGTGATTTGACAAATTATAACAGGCAGTTTCTGACAAGTTATTCTAAAAAGGTCGCTTACCAAACTTAGACCTTTCAAGTCGAGCTAATGACCCGGGACGACACCGCTGCCCCCCCCCCCCCTAGGTTTTCGCGGAATGGCGTTCTTGGTTTGTTCCTGTTTCTTTCTCGGAATACTGGTGTATATTACTAATAAATATATACATAATAATTAATATATAAATCTTCCAGGGTTTTGAAGGAAATAAAAGTTTGTGCCACAGCACAAGGCTCACAAGTTTGAAATTTGCGGAATCGTCATTTGTTCTGTTTTATTGGTTTTGTTGTACGTCTAGTGTACTTGGATATTCATACTGTGACAATAGTTGCGTTTTTGCAGATACCATGGTATCTGATACCGCGGTCTAAAGTCGTTTTTGCAGTTATCGTGGTATCTGATACCACGGTCAAAAGGCGTTTTTGCAGTTATCGTGGTATCTGATACCACGGTCAAAAGGCGTTTTTGCAGTTATCGTGGTATCTGGCCAGTTATCGTAGTAACTGATCTTGGTATCTGAAAAAGTAATCTCACTGTCATCAGTTTTTGTCAAATTGGTGGGAAAGAAGTTTGGCACTTAGTGATATTACTGAATATCAGTTTTCTTTTGGGAGGACTTCGAAAAGCGCAATTTTGGCAATTGTCGTTTTTGCAAAGCAGCCGTTTTGCAGTTACCACGGTAACTGCAAAAACGAGTAATTGCAGATCCAGGTACCGTGGTAACAGATACCATAGTATCTGCACAAACGCAACTAACGTTTTCTTCATGTGGTTCTACATGAGGAGGCTATTGTCGGTTTAGACAAATCGGCTTGACCCTTATGCTGGTTTGAAAATAAATTGAATTGAATAGTCACCGGGTCTCTTTGTACCGAAGACCTTGTTACTTATCACGTGACTTGTCGTCAATCCTGGGCTTTAGAATGCCCGAATTCAGTAGAGTAGAGTTTCATTCATGAAAGGTGTCTTTCAGAGCGCATGTGCCGAATTTGACCTTTCCGTCAAACATAATCGCACTAAAATATAAATATCACAAAGAAAAAAAAATCAACGAAGGAACCAACGAAAATGGGGTTTGTAAAGGCCAACGAATATACTGAAATAAAAGGCGAATATTTCGGGAGGACAACCGCCTCCCTTCTTCAGCGCAGACAGAAAATTTCGAGAAAAAATGCCAAAACGAGGATGAAGATCAACAGCCAAGAAAACCAAAACAAAGCAGAAAACCAACAAGAAACCGTAAATTAAAACAAAATTGGAAGAATTGAACGCCTAAAATAAAGACAGCGAGCCACTCACCAATACCTGCGAATAACAATTACGACTGTTCTCGCTCGGTACTAGCGAGTGACTGTTGAAAGAAATTCCATTCCACAGACAAGCGACCTTGTCGAACAGGTCGGGGCGCTACGTCACATATTTCGTTTCATTTTAATAGCTGCTTATCGTGCGCAAACTCTTTTTGATCGTAGGGGGTGAGGACTTGAATCCATATTTTGGGAATGCGTAGAGGATTCGAGGCTTATCTCAGGGACGACTAAATATAAATATATATATACAATCAGTCAGTTCGTCATTTCAATATTAAGCATAACACAATGCATACAATATGCCATCGGTCTCTGCAAGACTCGTCTGAAACAAATGTTCACTTTAGATTTTTTTCGTCAAACCAATTGCCAAGGAATTATTAAGAACATTAAGCTAAAAAACCGAAGTCAGAAGCGGACTCTTGTCAAGAAGGATGGGAAATGTATCTAAAATAAATGGAATATTTTCGAATATTATAAATATTGATCATTATTCACAATCAGGTTTAGCCGAAAGAAGGCTCAACACGATTTCATGTTTTCTTCTTGTAGGAATGCAGCGACAGACATCGTCGAGCAACAGCTTGTATTCGTTGGCAGCGAGTCCGGCAAGCTGATGGCCTTCCGAAACCTGATGATTAAGGTAGGCCAAACTGTTTTTCATATTTAGGACTCTGTTGTTTGCAACTATGATTTACCGTAAAATTAACTTGCTTTCAACCAGGCTGTCTTGCCTGTCGACGTCACCGGTTCGTACGGTCTGGAAGTTGACACTGGCAGAGGCGTTACTAGCCAAAAGGTTTTTTTTTTTTTGGGGGGGGGGCAAGGTATTTGTTCGTAGCGGTTGTGGTAAGAATGGTATTTCAGGGCAGCTATTTTCAGGAAAAGTGACTCTCTATCATAATGCATATTCTCACCGTTCCCCGGGGACTCCTGGGGGAATCGAAGGGAACGGCAAGAATAGAGGGAGTCACTCCACGCGGATTCTGCGTACAGAAAACAGCGAGAACACGGGGAATGCTTCCAAAACGGATTTCGTTAAAAAAAATATGCAGTTGACGAAATTAGTCTGGATCCACTTTATTTTTGGTTTTGTTTATTCTGACTGGTTATATTGCACCAATACCAGTAATAATTGATTCCCCTCCGAATCAGAAAGGGAGTCCTTTTTGATGTGGTGATGATAACCGGAGCGTTTCCGTCCATGGGGACTCGCGAGAATACGCGGAGTAAGTCCCCGGGACAAAAAAAAAACGCTGGGACTCCTCACGTGGAATAGAATAAACTAGAATAGAATAGAATAGTAATTTATTCACTCACACTTTCACGGTTACAAAACCAAAATCGGTGAGTACTGTCATAACATAAACATTTAAAAGCACGTACAAATGGTCAAAGGCTATTTAAAATTTCAACAATCTTTGGTATAAAACTATTTTGGGAACGGCTGTGTTTGGCCGCTACTGGTTGGAATATTGGGACCTTCGTAGAGACTGCTCGCTCTTGCCTTTCCCTTACATTGTTGTATGGGGGAGGGAGAAACTCATTGTAGATGGGGTGCGAAAGAAGCTTTTTACCGATTTCGAGGCATAGGTTCAGTCTCCGTTTCTCCAATCTATCAATTGTGTATGTGCTTAGAAGAAGGGAGTAGGGTACTTTTGGGCCTTTATGGATAATATGGAGAGCGCGTTTTTGGATTCTTTCAGTACGTGAGTTTTGATCCGCAGTTAGACCATAAAATGCCACACTGCGCATGCGTACTCCATTAATGCTCTTATGAAAGAAGTATAAATCCTGAGGATGTGAAGACTTGGGGCATTTAAGCTTTAACATGTGCAGACTTGAGTTTGCCTTACGGAGTATTTCTACTGTATTTTCTTCCCAATCTAAAGTTTCAGTAATAACTACTCCAAGGAGTTTTAGTTTTTTTTACAGCCAAATTTTCACTGAGCTTTGGTTCAAATTGCGGGGGAGATTTTAAAAATGAAATAGTTAAAGCAGCGCTTTCTTCTTGTTTAACTTGCATATCGGACAAAGACGCTTCATTTTGCATGTCCTTTTGGAGTCCTCGGAACGGCGAGAGTACGCCTATAATGCGATTACAATAACTCTGTCAGGAAAGGTTGGAACTCACTTTCAGCGTGTTCCATCCTACTTACCTTAGTTACTCCGCATGACGTCACGAGTTTTGGCTTCTTGGTGTCAAGGCTGGAACGCATTTTTCATTTTCCCGCAAAAATTCCACTTCACGGGGTAGTCCAGCCAATCAGGTTACAGAGATCCGTAGTTATGACGCTTACTGCGCTCCCGAGCATCGTAAGCAAATAGTTACAATTAGTTACTATTTCGAGAAGGTTGGAACGGTCAGCGTCGTAACTTTTAGTCAGGTTGGAACGGAAATATTAACTATTAGTTACTGTTGTTAGAAGGGTGGAACACGCTCTTTGTAAACGAAAGTTGAAAGAGTGGTTTGGAAGAGAAGGTAACAGACAACAAGAGCTACGCTAGTCTTTTAAAGTTTAATTAAAAGCAAGAATATCTTTATGTCTTCGACTGGGGGGGGGGGGGGGGATTTCATTATTTTTTCATCTTGGACTCTAGTAGCGACGTTCAGAATATGCGCCGAAGACCGACAAGAGAGATTTCATCCCAATGCGGGACATTTGAATTTCAACAAACGCGTGCATTTCAATGGCTAATGCAGCGAAGCTCAGAAAATGTTCAATTCTAGGTTGTAAGGTCGCTTTTGCAAAAGGCCCATTATTGTGCGTGACCAAGCAGTTTTTTTTCGGCAATCGTTTACCGTTGTAGTTGCTAAATTTATCAAACATAGAAGTACTACAAATCAGAAAGAAAAAGTTACTGAGTTTACTGAGAAGTGTTCGAAAGTCCGACTTGAACACCTGATTTTGCAGTTTGGCAAATCTATCCTCGCCAATAAGAGCCACCCGTCACTGTTACCGTAAACACCCCTCCCAATAATCGAACTCGATTGCAAAATAAACTTCTACCCCATAAAGTCCGCACTAATCGTTACGGGAACTCGTTTGAGCCCTTTTTTACTTTGGTTTTTAATGCTGAATGTGTTTGTATGTGTTTATTATTTATATGTTTGTTATTTATAATTTGTAAGAAACTGAATTTAGTTATGCTATGATACTTTCTAAATATACCGATCTCTCTCTCTCTGACTCCGATTGCACCCTCGTTTTTGTTTGCAGGGTCTTTCACCCCCTGTCCTTGTGTTCGTTCAATCTAAGGATCGAGCTAAAGAGCTATTCAATGAGCTGATCTATGACGGCATCAACGTAGACGTCATCCACGCGGATAGGACACAATTGCAGGTAAGGGCTACTCAGACATTCTAAGGGTTAAGCGGCTTTCACATTAACGCGTCGTTGCGATGCGTTTGTCTTGCGTTGCGTACAGGTTGCGTAGCGTATCTTCCACACCTGCGCGACAGCATGTCACGCTGGATGCGTATGTACGTTTTCCTTTTTCGGTTTCTTCTGCCGAATTTTCATTACTTTCACCAATTCGTAAGTTTTTCTTCATCATTAGTAGGTTATTCTCAAGTTTTTCTTCAGAAACTTCAGTTTTTCACTGAAAAACCCGTCGATGCAGCTCAAGAATAGAACTTGCTTCTATTCTTGCGTTGCGTTTTACCGCCACCACAAGCGCGATGCAGAGGCTGCGTAGCTCAGTGTGAAAGCCTCAACGCGTCAGTGTGAAAGCGGCTTTAAGCATTCATTTTTGTTCCCTGGTGACCGCGCGTGCAGTGTGAAAGCGGCTTTAAGCATTCATTTTTGTTCCCTGGGGACCGCGCGTGTTACATTTGGTTTACCTTGGTTGTTGTTAGACCCTTCTTCTTCTTCTTCGGGTAAGGCCTCTTGGACGGCTGCTCCCCATATAGTGCAAACACACGATCAGGATCGACAGCTCCCGGACTGGAATTCCTGGCCGTATTTTCTGCATCATCATCACTTCCGTATGGAAATTTGAAATTTTTCCAACTTGATGTTCTGATCATGTTTTCGTACTATTAGACCTCTTCTTTTTTTTTTTTTTTTTTTCAATCAATCAATTTTAGTCCAAATAGCTAAAAGCTAGAAGAGGATTACAAATTTACGAAATAAATTTTTGATCGTCAGTCAGACTATGCGTTTTCTGCTAGATGAGATGGTCTAGGTCTATGCTTCGGAGGAAGTTGTAAATGGCTAGACTGAGGGGTTTCTCCACCTCTCTTGGTATTTTCAGTTTGGCTATCAAGCTGACGTCTTTGTTGATGCGCTGCCTTTTAAAGGTGGAACCCTGGAACAGCGTTAATGCCGTTCGTAGATGGCTGCACAAAACGGGTTAATCAGCTAAGATATTTTAGCGATATTTCGGCTATTCTTGACAAGGATTTTCTTCAGACGAAAACTCAAAACGATCAAGTTTAGAACATTCAAGACGAACCTGCGATCGTTAGTAAATCTCAGCGCCATCTCTTTAGGATTCAACTTTAGAATACCTGTGTAGTTCCTTGCTGTATTGGTCAACATTTTAAAAGGAAACGTCGTACTTACGAGAGTAATTAACTCTAGTTCAGTAGTATTTCCGTCCATTCTTGCTTCATATGTGTATTCTGTATCATCGTTAGCAATACAGTGATTATCACGCTTGCCGAAAATTGAAATTTCTCGCAGTCGTCAGTACATTCAAATATTGACATTCTGGTCACTACTGACTACGAAAGATAAAAAATGCATTCGTTTCACATTTTGTAGGCATTGCAAATATCTTCTAGGACTACCTCCGTGAGCCCGTAATTCTAGATTGTCGGCAAAGTATAATGTCACCGATCCAGTTTTTATGGCACTTGCAGCCTCTGGCTCAAGTGCCATATACCGATCACAATTCCGTCTGTTGGTCTGTCGGTCTGTCGGTCTGTCGGTCTGTCGGTCGGTCCGAGTTTTTTTGTCCCACATATCCGAGTTAGGGTACTTCCAGATGTGCTAGGACAATGAAACTTGGCAGGCATATCAGGGACCCGACCAAACTAACCTGGAAATAATCAGTTTCCCGATCCGACCATATGGGGGGGAGTGCGGGGCGCTGGAAACTTGCAAATTTAGGGCATTTTGTCACTTTTTTCTGAGTTAGGGTACTTCTAGATGAGCTAGGACAATGAAACTTGGCAGGAATATCAGGGACCCGACCAAACGAACCTGGAAATAATCAGTTTCCCGATCCGACCATATGCGGGGGAGTGGGGGCGCTCGAAACTTGAAAATTTAGGGCATTTTGTCACACTTTTTCGAGTTAGGGTACTTCCAGATGAGCTAGGACAATGAAACTTGGCACGAATATCAGGGACCTGACCAAAGTAACCTGGAAATAATAAGTTTCCCGATCCGACCATATGCGGGGGAGTTGGGGCGCTGGAAACTTGAAAATTTAGGGCATTTTGTCACACTTTTTCGAGTGAGGGTACTTCCAGATGAGCTAGGACAATGAAACTTGGCAGGAATATCACGGACCCGACCAAACTAACCTGGAAATAATCAGTTTCCCGATCCGACCATATGGGGGGGGGAGTGCGGAGCGCTGGAAACTTGAAAATTTAGGGCATTTTGTCACACTTTTTCGAGTTAGGGTCCTTCCAGTTGTGCTAGGACCATGAAACTTGGCAGGCATATCAGAGACCCGACCAAACAAAATTAGGAATAATCAGTTTTCTGATCCGACCATTTTGGGGGGGGGGGGGTGGAGGGCAGGGGAATCCGGGAAACTGAGAAGTGTGTAACTTTCGAACGGATGATCGGATTGTAATGAAACTTCATAACTGAAGAGAATATATATCTGTAATGTCCCGTTTAAAGTCTTGACCGGATTCGGTAGCCAGGGGGGAGTTGGGGGGGGGGGAGACCGGAAATTTCAAGAAACGGTTAGAATGGAGGGATCGGAGTGAAACTTGCTGGGAAGAACAAGCATCTGCTCTAGATAAGTCCTTTAGACCATTGTACTGGATCCGGACACTTATGGGGGGGGGGGGGGTCCCGGGATTCCGGTGATGGTGGTTTTTTGGATTTTCACGATGAAACTTGGCAGGCATATCAGGGACCCAATCAAACTGACTTCAAAATAAAAATATTGTCGATCAGATAATGGTGGGGGAGTGGAGGGAGGGGAATCCGCAGGAGAATCCGGGAAATTGAGAATTGTGTAACTTTCGAACGGATGATCGGATTGTAATGAAACTTCATAACTGAACAGAATATATATCTGTAATGTCCCGTTTAAAGTCTTGACCGGATTCGGTAGCCAGGGGGGAGTTGGGGGGGGAGACCGGAAATTTCAAGAAACGGTTAGAATGGAGGGATCGGAGTGAAACTTGCTGGGAAGAACAAGCATCTGCTCTAGATAAGTCCTTTAGACCATTGTACTTGATCCGGACACTTATGGGGTGGGGGGGGGGGGCCCGGAATTCCGGTGATGGTGGTTTTGGGGATTTTCACGATGAAACTTGGCAGGCATATCAGGGACCCAATCAAACTGACTTTAAAATAAAAATTTTGTCGATCAGATAATGGTGGGGGGAGTGGAGGGAGGGGAATCCGAAATTTTCAGTCATGCGTAATTTTGGAATGGGTGATCGGATTCGAGTGAAATTTAAGAATTCAACAGAGGACATTTCTCCGATGATTTTTTTCATATCCGGACCGGATCCGGCAACTATTTGGGGGGGGGGGGGTCGGAAAATACGTGCCCCGTTTAGAATGGAGGGATCGGGATGGAACTTTGTGGGAAGAACAAACAGATGCTCTAGGTAAGTCATTTGCTGAATCGGATTGGCTACGTGCACCGCGGGGGAGCTGGGTGGGGTGGGGGGGGGGGTGGACCGGAAATCTCGAGAAACGGTTAGAATGATGGTATCGGAGTGAAACTTGCTGGGAAGAACAAACATCTGGTCCATGTAAATCTTTTACATAATTTGACTGGATCTGGACACTTGAGGGGGGGGGAGGAGGGGTATCCCGGAATTCCGTTTTTGGGGGATTTTCACGACGAAACTTGGAAGGCATATCAGGGACCCGGTCAAACTGACTTGGAATAAAAAAAAAAATCCTCGATATGATAATCTTGGGGGGGGGGGGGGGAGTTGAGGGAGGGGAATCCGGAACATTGAGTCATGCGTAACTTTGGAACGGGTGATCGGATTCGAGTGAAATTTAATAATTAAACAGAGGACATTTTTCTCTTGTGACCTTTTTTCATTTCCGGACCGAATCCGGCAATTATCGGGGGGAGGGCGGAAAATACTTGACCCGCTTAGACTGGTGTGATCTGGATCGAACTTCGTGGGAATGACAAACAGATGCTCTGGATTAATCATTTACAGAACAGGATTGGCTCCGGTTATTGTGGGTGGAGTTGGAGGAGGGGGAGGGGGGTCTGGGATTCCGGTGATCGCGCGTTAAGGTACTTCCAGATGTGCTAGGACGATGAAACTTCGCTGGAATATTGGAGACTCAACAACATTTGCTTAGAAATTGCTACTTCCCAAATCCGATTATTCTTTAAAGTACCAATCTTGACCGCAAAGTAAAAAAAATACTTTTAAGCAATATATGCATTTTCGTGATGCCCATCAGCCCTTTAGCAGTTTTGCCTCAAGGGTTTTGCTTACAAATGAAGTTCCAGCTCCCTTATAGCGCGCATCTCAACCGCAAAGTCGAAACTTACTTTTGATCAATCAAATCATCTTGACACATGCAAGTGCCATATGAGCTTACAGCTCTTGTTTCATACTCCGTTTGTGACTTTTGTAAATGGGCAATAAGTTTCATTCATTCATTTATTCAGAAACACTAATTATGATTAGAAATTTTCACGAAATACGGTACAAACGTTTTTTTCATGCCGGACATGGCCACGTTTGATCTGTTGGAGTTTTGGGAATGAACACGGCCCGTTCCAACCAAAAACAAGCAAGACTCAAATAGAACCTTCGTCCTTGGTAACGCGCTAACCCATTCGGATAGGCTAACGCACCGAATCTCAAGCTAAGAGTCGCTGGTTAGATAGATAGACGTCGCAGGTAGATAGATATCGCTTTTATTTTTCTCGAACTATCATGGTAAGAACAAAATTTGTCGGAATCGTCAATATACACAAATGTAAACACTGATAAAAATTCAAAATATTCACGAATACGGTACAAACGTTTTTTCATGCCGCACATCATCACATTTGATCTGTTGGAGGTTCGGGATCGCCACTAAGGCCGCTCTTGCAGGTCGTTCTTGTGTGGTCTCACATGGTGGCGGAGTTGTATACTGGAAGAAGCTATGTAGTGTGAGTTCTCCTTTAACTGAATAGTATATAAAACTTGCTAAGTACGACTATTCCCCGTTTCTTCGTGATTTATTGAGGCGAAGGCATTTTTGTGATGGAACATATTTATTTTGCCACAGGTTGTTAGCACGAGGTTACTATTTTCATTACGTCATGCTGGTCCGATTGTGAGGAATGAATTGCCAGAATCATTAAGAAGGTCGAAGAATCTGTGTGAGTTCCATCGAGATCTTAAAACCCTTTGTCTCCACCAATATGAGTTTTAAAGTGTAATTATTCTGATTTGAGTTGTTCTCAGGTTGGCCTAGAATCCATTATGTTTATTTATTCAGATATAGATATATATTTTTTTTTTGTTGGTTTAGTTTGTTTTCGGAGCCGGGATTTTGGATTGTATAGTTTTTTATGACACTTGAGCTTACTCAAGTGCCATATAGCGATCGTAATGTCTGTCTGTCTGTGGGTCTGTCGGTCTGTCCGCATTTTGATAGTTTGGGCACTTCCACATGACCTAGGACGATAAAACACGGCATGCATATCAGGGACCCAACCGGATTAACTTGGAAATAATCACTTCCCCTTTCCGACCATCAGTGGGGGAGTGGCAAGATGGGGAATCCGGAAATTAGTAACATTCATAACTTTGGAACGGATAATTGGGCGTGCATTAAACTTGACAGATATCAAGAACAAGTGTCTTGGATGTTCATTGTCAAATTCGGATCGGATCCGATAACTGGGGAGGGGGGGGGGGGGGCTGGAGGGGGACACCCGAAATCTCTTGAAACTCTTTTTCTAGTTTTTGTCAAACCCCTACCCCTTTCTTCACATTAGTCTAACTCTGCGCGTGGATGAGTCATTCTTTCTTCACACTAGTATAGCTCTGCTCGTGGATGAGTCATTCTTTGCTTAAATTCGTTCGAAGAGAGCTAGAGCAATCGAAGGTCGAAGGGTGATCATCCGCGGTGATCACGAGTTAGGATACTTCCAGATTTACTATGACCATGAAATTTGGCAGACATATTAGGTACTCTCCTAGGTCGACTTGAAAATAGTTCCTTCCCCGATAAGGCGATGTTGGGGGGAGTGGAGGGATGGGGAATCCAGCATCTAGTGACAGGCATAACTTTAGAACGGTTGATCGGACGTGAATGAAACTTGACAAGCGTCAAGAAACAAGTGTCTCAGATGATCAATTTCAAGCTCGGAACGAATCCAATAACTGGAGGGAGGGGGGGGGGGGTTGGGGGGGGGATGCAAGAAATCTCGTAAAACGCTTAGAGTCGAGAGATCGGGATGGGACTTGGAGGAAAGAACAAGCATAAGCCGTAGAGACAGTACGATCCCCGTAGGGAAAAAAACAGCCTGGAATCCAGGCATCTGGAAATTTGGAACCTGGATTCCAGGCTGATCCTGGAATTCCACACTTCATCCGGATTCCAGGCTCCAAATTTCCAGACTAGGATTCCGGGCTGAATTCCAGCCTTTGTCTGGATTCCAGGTTCCAAATTTCCAGACTAGGATTCCTGACCGAATTCCAGGCCTTGTCTGGATTCCAGGTTCCAAATTTCCAGATTAGGATTCCCAGCTGAATCCCAAGCTTTTTCCAGATTCCAGGTTCCGAGATACCTGATTCAGGATTCCAGAATATTTGTCTTTTCTGAATTCTAGACTAATGTGTATTCTGGATTCCAGGCTAATCCTCCACTGATTTCAGTGCTCCGTAACTTTATTTAGTGCTCCGTAGACTTTTTACCAGATAATATCGAAGCCGAAATTGAACCTACATCGGCGGGCGAGTAACGTATTTTTTATACAAGTAATTGTAACTGTAAGTTTTATTAATTGAGCAATAAAACGTGTGAGAGGATGAGTGATGTCGAGCAAACAAGTTTAATTCTCCACATATCTATACTTGTCCCGCAGAACTTCGAAGGAAATATTTGTGGTTCTTTTCAAGACTAGGGAGTTTTGATTGACTCTGGATTCAGATTAAACTTGTCCACGACATCCCATTCTCGATCACACTTTGCAATGAAAACTTGAATCATCATTTTAGGATCGAATTTTGGAACTTAGCGTTTTTCGCCACTGAAGAATCCGATCTTGATTAAGTATAGTTTCAAAATCAGTGCATCCTTAATGGATGCTGATTGCTAAGCTCTTCTTTGATTCAACGACGACAGGCATCAGTGATCTTCGCAGCAATGTTTGTCTGCGGTTCATCGGGAAACTTGGCGCATGCCCATGCTAGAAGAAAACGAACTGTTTTACATCGACATTTTTGTACATAAGACCAAATAAAAGCAGATATGAATATATTTATTTTGATATTTCTGATCAGTATGTACAGAATGTATAATGATATGTATATGATTATATGTCACACATGTTAAGTTATGATACTCTTAACCCACAAAGTTATATGATGACAATGCTACGAAAAATGCAGGGGGGAGTTAGAGAGGTCTAAATCTTAAGAATTAGGGAATGCGAGATGGACTCTGGTCAAACCCAACAAGTATATCAGCCCTAGAAACATAAGAATCAAACAGTATTCTGAAAATATAGCAAACAAGTGGGCAAGCGCTCAGACGTGCAGTGTGAAAGTAAAATGTTTCTTACATTTAATATACAAACAGCTTTAGAACCAATAGATTTCAGTTATCCCCAATAACCAAACACGTATTGAAATAACCTAATTTGTATCATCCCACTTTAAGAGCTTTAAATGTAAACAAACCGCAAGTATAAATCCAAAGAAATGTTGAAGATCTTGCACGAATAGCTTGAGCTCCAACAATTGTGTGCCATCCAGTCAGGCCCTTTAAGCCTCTTTTTCAAGGTAATAACAAGTGGAACAAACCAAATCGTATCAGCCTAATACCCCCACATCATCGGTCAGATGACAAAATGGTTCAGTTTCCAACTGTTCATTAAGGATTAGAGTCGCATCGTCTTATTTTTTTTTTTTTTTTATTTAATCTATCAAAACAGCCAGCTTGTGCCATACTAAACAACTAACAATAAATATTAACAACTAACAATGGGGGTGGGCAAAGAATATAAAAACAATAATCTACCCAACATCAAATGCTGAATACAGCTCACGGTTCCATGCCATCCACACTGGTAACGATAGCCGCATGTTTGTGCCCGAGAGAATCACAAGGAGTGGATTGCTAGACCGAAGGATCCGGGTCTGAAGAGAGAAGATAGACCGACGCCTGAGTTCCCCAAAAGAAGGAAGACCCTCACCAACAAACATCCCGGAAGCACTACAGTTCCAAGGTAGACCATGTAGCCACCGGAATGAATTGTTATAAAGAACCCGAAAGGTATTCTCACATTTCACAGATGTAGAGTTGGTTAGTGACAGACAATACAGTGGAGTACAGTAAACCCTGAAAAGGAAAGTTTTAGCTGAAGAATCAAAACTAGAGAACTTTCTAATAAGGATATAAGCTCGGACACACAGTGATCGGGACACCACTGAAACGTGGAGGTCGTCTCTAAGTGAACTGCAAAAAGTATATCCCAAATACTTGAACGACTGTACAAACACAAGCGGGACTCCAGATAGGATAGCAGTAGGTATGTGCTTGAGAGGCATGCCAGGTGGGATGAACGCCATACAAAAAGTCTTTTTTGTATTGTAGATTACATCATTAGCCACGGCAAACCGGTCACAGACAGCTAGAAGCTTTTTCAGGGCTGCTACAGTCGGGGCAAGAATGGCAAGGTCATCTGCGTAGCTAAGGTTATTAAAGCAAAAACCCTGCAGAAAGCAACCAACACCAGTATTAGCCAACGAAACATTTAGTTCATCCACATACAGGTTATATAATAAAGGAGAAAGGACACCACCCTGTCTAACACCATTAAGACAGAGAATGGCAGACTTAGTATACCTCCCCACTTTACACGAAATCTCTGTGTTTGGAACCAAGCATCCAGTGTACCAACAATACGAGGGTCCACACCCCGCGAGACCATCTTAAAAAGAAGCTTCTCGTGGTTGACCCTATCGAACCCGCCTTTGCATCAATAAAACAAACAAATACAGGGCTTGAAAACAACCAGAAATACTGTATAACTGTCTTCAAAATAAAAACACAAAACTCTGTCGAAGACTTTTCCTTGAATCCAAACTGATATTTGGATGAATCTATACTAAGTTGAAGCAAGTTATACAGACATTTCTCAAATAATTTTGACACCACTGCTGCCAGGGCAATCGGACGATAGTTAGCCAAAGCCGTCATATCCCCAGTAGGACACTTAGGTACAGGCACAAGGCAAACTTCAGCCAGAGCCCCAGGCACAAACTGGTGATTTAAACACCCATTAAAAAGCAAAGAAAGAACACACACAAGAGACCGTCCAGCATGCTTTAAATGGTTAGCGGAAACACCATCAAGACCACCTATCTTACTGCCGGAGAGCCCAGAAATCGCTTTAGTAACTACGTCTAGCGAAATCAGCTGCTCTCCAGAATTTATTAGGGAATCAGGAGGAGTTGCCGCTATATACTGAGAAGAATTAGATTACACAGAAGAAAACACACCACAGAAATGACTCCGCCACAACTCAGTGATAGCTAGAAACCCAATAGCATTCGCTACTCTATCAACAACTTTTGGAGAAAAGGGCTGCTGAGACTTCGATACAGCCTTCCAAAAAGTAGTAAACTTTGCGGACCTAAGGCTATCCGCCAGAGCTCTCGCCCTCAACATGGCAGAATTCCTTTTACACCATCGAAAGGCTCCTCGAAACTTACCATTAAGCGATCTTCGAATAATGTCAAATTGATCTCCAGTCGACCTACCGTGTGAGATCCACGTTAGGAAGGCCTCCTTGGCTGAACGATAGTAGTACCGCACATGCGTATTGCACCCAGGTATTAAATTCTTACGACTAGTTATACCAGAAGGAAGACCAAACCCAGACAAAGTTTCGCATGCAGAAACTATAAGGATAGACACAATAGTAAAATACAGATACTCAAGCTTCTTAGAATGATCACTACTCACACAGAATCTAGAAGAACAAGAATAAAGAGATGCAATATCAAGGCCCAAAATCCTCCGGTCCACACGCTCAGCATAAGCCTTTAACTGGGACGTAGAGGCCTTAGCCCAATCCACTCTGGGAGGGGAAATAACAGGGGGGTCAGAAGGATCATTCCGAAAAATATTAACAGGGGAACTAATGGGTAAACCAAACACTAATGGAAAATTATCGGACCCCAATACATCATACATTATACGCACTTCAGTCAATAATGGACGAAGCGAATCAGAACAAACAACGTGATCTAACCACGATGTATTTCCGATCGGACTCATATATGTGAAAGAAGTAGGATCAAGCGACACCCGATCTGAGATCGTAAGGTTATTATGAGCCACAAACTGCTCAAGTTCCTTATTAAAGAGCGTATCACAAGTCGAGTTCGCATTGAAGTCACCAACAAAACAAAACTTGGGAAAAATCACCGCCCAAAGAAGAGGCTAGCCTACCAAGGTACAACCGAAATTCCGACAGGTTTTCCTGTGTTTAAACAGGCATGTATACATTAACAAAAATACTACTATTACCATTAATGAGAATAATCACTGGTTGAAGGCGGTCATCCGCAGGTAATGGGAATGACAAACATGAACCAAAGCCAGCTCGACATAAAATCGCAAGACCGCCCTTTGGTCTACCACGCAGTAGACCGTCACCGGCACGCGACGCGGAAACACCAAACGCAATGAAATCAGCGTGAATAGCACTCAAAAATGTTAAATCGAAATCCATTAACATAGTTTCCTGAAGAAAAATAATATCACAACATTCACAAAGTGCCTTCACTGCCTCCACGTTGTGTTTAACTGAGTGGCAGTTAAACGACGCAAACCTAATCTTACTAGGCATTGCGGCTTGAAGTAGGAACACCGGAGACAGTTGGAGCACTGCTACCAGGGTCCACTTTCCTAGGCTCGTAGAATGTTCTTACGTACATTCCTGCTGGCCAAAAGTTGGGCTCCATAAGCAAGTTACGCATGACGGCAGGGACAACCATTTTAAACGAGGCACTAGACTGGCTCTTCGTAACAACCCTTTCGCATTCGACACTGCACTTAAGCTTTCTCGAGATAGCCCCGGCCAGCGTATCCGCATCGGTTTCAGGTACGAAACGGCTCACAAACAAGCGGCTAAACCTTGTCTATAGGATTGATTTAATGCCAGGATTAACCAACTTAACATTCGATCCCATTGTTAGTTTAGGAACCGGATCCACTAGCTTAGCCTTACTGTTACGACGCCGCTTCTTTTCCACCCAAACGTCACGACCAGTGGCAGCAGCAGCCAAATAGGAACGTGGAGCTTTTTCACCATTCTCATTTTCACCATTCTCATATTGTTGTAACACCAAAACTCTCATCCATAGATATATCTCCCCAAATATACAAGAGTTGGACTTGAGACCTATCATAGACAAACGTAACTCATGGGAAATGTGGGCCCAGCTGCCCATGAACTGAAGGGAGAGGGGGGGATCGGGACCATCAAAATGCGTAGGCTATTTACACCTCCTTTTCCTCAAGTATACTAGCTTAGAGTTTGATTCCAGTCACGGGTCGAAAACTTTTTTAATGGGCAATCTGGGCCAACTTGTCCATGAACGGGGAGGGTGGGGGTGGCTCAACTCCACATATATATTCTCAAACCCCTATGACCCAGAGCAAAAAGGAATGTCATCGTCTTATCTCCAGTTATTTTCAAGTTAAAAAAATAAAAAAGAGGTCATTCTGGGCCCAGTTTGCCCAAGTAGTGTTGGGGTTTGGGACCCGCAAAAAATAAATGAGACCCCAATGCTCACAAACCTACCAAGTTTCAACTTGATACCTGCTGATTCCTGTCACGGGTTACGAACTTTACTCCTGGGCAATCTGGGCCCAGTTGCCCATGAACGGGGTGAGTTGGGGAGGTGCAACTTTAAAAGCAATTTCCCAGCCGTTGGATCTTCATGTACAAGGAATTTCATCCAGTTCTGGTCAAGTTATGAACATTATTCACTGGGCAATCTGGGCCCATTTGCCCCTGAACCGGGATTGGGTGGGGGGTTGGACCCCCTAAAGGCACAACTAGACCCCAACACCCACTACTGTACCAAGTTTGAACTTAATACTGGTTCGCGAGTTATGAGCTCCACAAAAATACAGTGAAAACCGGAAACTGAAAACCGAAAGCTGCTACAGAGCTCGCAATAGTGGATTTTTTCAAGGAACACTCCACTAAAAAGGAAATTCCGTTCGTTTAAGAGATACAGTTCTGATGGCCATTGCGAAGATCTAAATGTAATTCACTGCGAAAAACCAAGGTGTTTCTTTTCGGACCGGAATCGGACTAAGTCTAAAGCCGTGGTCGGAGTCCGCTTCGTTGATTGACATGGGAGTCCAAATCTCCTCAGCGAACCCGGCTCCGTCCCTGAACTCTAGAACACTGTCGAGAAAAAGGGATATCTACGTGGACACGCACGACTCGTCACATCGCATGCGAAATTTGTCCGAACTCCCAACATCAGCTGCGTTCGATTTCAGGCCGCGTCTTCTTGTTACTGCTTAGTCAAGGCTTAAAGCCGTTCTGTCAGGTGAACGACTATGCGGAAAAGTGTCACAATAGACACAGTCGAGAAATTTGAGTCTGAGACAGGGTCGTCATTCACGGGGTACTGATAATAGTCAGGACTGAGACAAGCCCAATCGGCAAGGCGAAATCATCGAACGGGCGGCTTTTAGAGTTACTCGTAAGCATGCTTCGAAAAATTTCGTTTAGTACTTTCAATAGATGGTTTAATGACGACAACATCTTTTTCAGTTTTAACTTCGAAATTGAGTTCCATCGAGTCCCCTTTTTAAGCTTTCTTGGTTCCTTAATCCGCAGTACACTGAAAAATGGATAATAACTCACCGATAAGGGCATCGCGGATATCGCAATACTACCACGACCACCGTAGCACGTCATCCTTGTTCTAACATCAGGGTCCGGGTACACCAAGCGGACCACACTCCGTACCGCCATCTTCCTGTATTTGTTCAATATCAATGCGCAAGTCGTGGCGTCGACAAAGTTGTAGAGCAGCTCTTCGTTGGCCGCAATTGGCGACTAAAAGGGAATTTTTTTTCAATAAATTTTTCGCCGCGTCGTCTCTTTGTGTTGTTCTCTGATAGACGCAGAATCCGAGAATATTAGAAAAATGGAAAGAAGAAGGAATGAAAAAAAGAAGAAGATAAAGCCCAGCCTTAACTTAACGTAAGAGTTTTATTGCAATGAGTAAGAGTTCTAATTGCTTAAAGAAACCTTGACAAACTGCTCAGACTCGCGTGAAACTAGATATCCTATTTCTAGGTCCGATCATAGGTGGCTTGAAGGGGGTATTTTGTGACGTTTTCATCTGCTTTCTTTTACCACTCGTAACAAGTGCCATGTGAGCTCGTAGCTCTAGTTCTGGCATCGTCTCGGACCATCTAGGGCAAATGTTGCATCACACTAGTTTGATCCCTAAGAGTGTCATACTGCTTCGGTATCCATCCCTCCCAAAATTTCCTTTACCACGGCCGAATCTGGTTTAGCCACATATACAGATTATCTAAAGTATCTTCTCTTACTAGCTCTCAAGTTTCATTCGGGTCTAAGCTTATTCCGGGAAACTCTCGGTACCCCCCCCCCCCCCCCCCCCCACCGTGCTCTGATCCGGTCCGGACTTAAAATACGTCATCTAGAGCTCATGGTCTGCCTACTTTCCAAGTTTCATTCAAATCCCTCCAATCGTTGTACCCGTTCGTTGTACAACATGTCCCCACGACTCCCTTGACGGTGGCCGAATACGACTAGGAAACATAAACTTCGCATCTCTGACAGCTTTTCTTCTTGTCCCTCAAGTTTGGCTCGAAGAAAATTTTCTTGCAAATTTCCAGTTTCCGCTTCATCCTCCTCCTACCGTGGCTGGATCCGGTCCGGACACCAATTAACAAACTCAGCTGCAAAACTCGGTGCTGTCCAACTTGCATCCCAGTCAGACAATTCGTTTGGTTTTTGTGGTGTCACCAAGTTTCCAGACCCCCCTCCAACACCCAAACTTTATCACGGATAAAGTTTCACTCGAATCGGACCACTCGTTCGCAAACCACATTTCCGGATTCCCCTTCCCTTAACTCCCCCCCAAAAGGATCGGATCCAGGAACGGAAGTTTTCCTAGGGCATTGTGATAGATCCTTTAAGCCAATTTGGTCGGTTCACTAACATGCCTACCAAGTTTCACCGTCCTTAGTACATCTGGAAGTATCCTAAATCGCAATCACCGGACCCCCCCCCCCCCCCCTCCACTCCCTGAAAGAGCCCCGATATGATTTGGTTCTGCAAAGGACATATCTAGGGCTTACGCTCGTTCTATTTCGGATCCAGTCCGGACTTGACGTGGAACGTCTGAGACGATACTTCTTTCCACTTGCCAAGTTTCATTCCGTTCCGATTGCCCGTTCAAAAGTTAAGAATGCCACAAGATTCCGGATTCCCTATACCTTCAGTAGTCGGGTCATGCAAGCCCCGTTTCAGGTCTTGCAGCCCAAGTCTTCCCAAATATTAAGTTTTAATAAGATCTGATCACCTGTTTATAAAAACCTCAAGATTCCGGATTCCCCCTTGCTGCACTCCCCCCCCCACGATACTCGGAACTTAATCTTATCGGGTTCCCAATATGCCTGCCGAGTTTCGTCATCTTAGATTATTTGGAATTCCCGAACTAGTAAAACCCGGACCGCCCGAGGGATGGACGGAAATTGCAGTCCCTATATGGCACTTGGCTGAAGAGCCAAGTGCCATGATTTTAATTCCGCCTTCCCCAACCCAATTTGCTGATGTTCCAAGTGGCAACTTCATAAAAAGCACACAAACTTACCGCTCTAATGACCTTTGCTTTGAATTCTTCCAATACAATCGACATCTTCACGACATCGACAGCCATCTCTGTACTCCAGCTAAATATAATAATATAAAATAATGATTCAAAACATGGAAGCTCCCCATGGAATACGACAGAGGTACTTATTGGAAGGGGTTCGATGGGATCCAGAATATTTTATTTTTGATCCACACAATTAGATGTTGTAACCCCTGAAACACACCGGACCGCACCGGACATTCTTCAAGGACACCTCGTACCAAACTTGTCTGTCTGCTTTGATGCTCTGAGGTATAGTTGACCATTTTATGACTAAGCGATGCTTTCAGAAAACTAAACTTTGCTTTGGTTTTTGAAGCCTCTTTCCACGTCACCTTCCCTGGATGGAAAACCAGAGAACAAACGTGGCTATTGTGATATCAGTGCATTGCTAATACAGATGATCGGATACAAGAATCTCGGAAACGATTATATGGAAATACTTGGAAATACTATCGATGTAGATTTAATTACTGTCACATGTATGACGTGTCTTTAAGAGTAATGGAATAAGGATGGAACCTGATGAGAAGACTAATAGAACAGCCTAATAGGTCATTTGAGAGGAGTTAAAGAGGGGCAGAATTCGTGTGGTCGGGTCTTAAGTAGTACTTATTAAGACTACAGAACCTGTTATGACGGATTATGAGGCAGCGCTTTTATGAAGTACCAGAGTACTTTTGGCAAAATTATAAATATTCATTGCCCGAATTGCAAGGGCCTATGGTTATGCTGAACGAATTTAGTTTAGAAATGAATTCATATCCTCCTGAAAGGATGCGTCGTACGCGCACACGCGCACTACTCTTAAGACGGCAGTTTCCCTATTTATCTAAGGCCCAACGTGTCAGGGCATCTCGCCCTACCAAAGCTCACCACAGCGACAATGCGGAAGTCCACCAAAATATGGACTTCCAACCCCAATAGAGCGAGCTATCCACTACGATAGCTCGACATACCAACAACTTGACACAGTGACAAGCTGAAACACAGACAGCTGTTAACAACTTGGCATCCCACCACACTTACATCCACATACTCACCGCATAAGTATTTCTACTCAGTTACTATTTGTTCAGGAAGGCGAGTTGTCATTGATTCAGGCCACAAAGAACAGTTCGTAGAAACCTACTGAAAGTTATGGTGGACATGTCTGGAAGGATCTTGGACATGAATACGATTCGATTCGAAGGTCCGAGTTTCCTAGTTGTATGGAATGACTCGCTCTTCCTTAACCTTGACATAAAGATCCTATTTGATGATAAACTTAGGTAGCGGTCCGGCGAGTTATTCTTAGTTACGATTCTTGTTGTGATTTCGTCCCAGATCGAGGCCACCGTATCAGCAGCACCGTAAAGTGAAGTAACTGTTGGTTGATCAAAACGTACTTACATTCAATGGCAGCATCCTCTACTTTCTTGACACGTTTCTGAAGAATCTTAATGTCTAAATTGCGCGACGTGTCTCCATCTGTACTTTTGCCAGAGGACAAATCTTCAAGACTATCTTCAATGCCAAACTGCAAGAAATTGGTTAAATGGTTACAGTCATAGTGGCTATAGCTTCAAGGTCGCAACATTCTTTTATCCACGAAAAAAAAATCTTGACCGAATTGACAATGCCCCAAAACGGGGTAAATTTGGAACAAATGCTCGCATGAAAAACTTTGAGCAGAAAATCGCTTATAGTAGGCTACAATTAATATACAATAGCAATTTACGGTTCGTTTGCCACAAAATTTGTCTGTACAGTAAATAATAGCTACAGTAACAGACAATGAAGAAATGCTTACTGCAGTCTACTGCAGTAATTCACTATCGGAGCAACTTCTCGATTCTGCAGAATCGCGAGGCTTTCCCTGTTGTCGATTCTGGCAAAAACACAAGAATAGGAAGACTTTGCTTCATCTGAATAGTCCAAAAACGCCAAGTAGGGGAATCGCCAAGAGAATCGCGAAGAGAATTCGGATCAAAAACGCAAATATTGAGTTTTACTTGTGACTGTGGCTTGTCTAAAAAGTCTACAGTAATTGATCCTGACATTCCTTCGCCCCAACAACAAGCTCTGCCTTATAACCTTTCTACAAAACTGCACATGAGCTAAACTGAGTGTTGAAGACACACATGCAGGTCACAAGACCTGATGATCATCCCAGCTTAGAGCCAATTTGAGTGATTTTCTAAATTCCAGCGGTATTGGCGTATTTCCAACGCCAGACTGTAAACAGAAAGTTGATCATCCCAGCTTATAGCCAATTTGAGTGATTTTCTAAATTTCAGCGGTATTGGCGTATTTCCGCCAGACTGTAAACAGAAAGTTATAAATGACAAGTTTAAATCATAGGACCACTTACCAGGTTCTCATATATATAATTACAGGTGTCCGGTTTGTCTTGTTGGAGAGGACAATGTTGCCCACCTCCTAGGGCAGTGCCAGGATTCTCCTCTACCGGATCACTTTGGGGGAGGGCTGCTCTTCCCTGGTATATTGACATCGACTAAAGATAACGTTAGGCTAAATAAACACTATCCTATTCTATTCTATTCTATTCTATTCGTATAAGTTCTTGAGCCACATTTTTCGAACCAATGTCCTTTGCTGTGTCCTTGGACTTCTTGGCCGCACCATTAGTCAGCTTTGTTGTCTTTTTCTTCACTATGCTCTTGCTGGACTGAGAAACCTCCTTTTTCCTTTTCCTCTTCTCAAACTGTAGGTCAGCCTGTTCAGCTAAAGAACTAGACTATTGTTTCCACTAAGATTTAGGTAAAACATTTAAATACACAATTAGGAACCAGACGTCTTGAAACCTTAAAGCAAGCTTCTGACTTCATACTGTTTATGTTTCAATATGCAAAACTATCTGAATGCTGTACAAACCTTTAACAAATTATCAACAGTTTCGGCTGTTTTAAGCCTTTTCCCGGACACATTGACTTCTAGCAAAAACTCGGCAAAATTCAGATAACCGGTTTTACGCATCAGTAGCATGATACGTCAACACTCGTTTGGAGCACATGCGGATGGAAAATCGTGAATTGCGGCAAGTGCAAAGATTACCGTGGTGTCCTTAGCGGGTTTAGAAATTTTGATCTGCAAGTTTACGAATTAATGACTGTAATTCGGCAGTAGGTTACATTGGCACTATAAGTACGACGGGTCCTTTAAGCATTTTGTTTAAATAGGTTATACAACAGGATTGTCAAGCATAAGACTAATTCAGGATAAGACAGAGTCATTGATGCCTCAAAACTGAACCATACTGAAGCGGCGTAACGGCCATCCTAGGGTCGGGGGGGGGGGGGGGGTAAATTTTGTGGGGGCGGGGGGGGGGGGGTTGCTGTACAAACCAAACAATCTCAAACTTCCGATGGACTTTGGATGGGCAGCAATCATGAGGTCGACCATCAGAATGCCTACAAAAATACATGGTTTTTTACTTTTTAGAAAGTTCAAGATAAACTACCTCCCAATAACAGAATTTCACCGTCATATTCTTGGCAGACCTTCCCTTCTTCCATGTAGCTTTTCTTATGGTGCCAACTTCGACCAGCTCGGCCCCTAAAATTTCAGTTCGAACCACATCCATCGTTTTTGTACCATCTTCTTCATCTCATACTCTATGAGAGCCCATTTGTGGGATGACATCATACCAAGTTCCTATGACAGGCTAAAGAAATTTTTACTGATACTGACTGACTATACATCGATCCTAGTCTATTTTAAACTCAGAAAGCTAGTCGACACTTTAGTTTATATGGTAGAAAATGGTAGAAAAATACGAATCAGAAAAAACTGAGTAAGTGCCAACTAATGTCAATTTTTTAACAAACAGAGAAATTTCTTGCCTGAGACTTTCTTGTTGGCACTAATGTTATTTTTTTTTAACGAACAGAAATATCTTGCGAGAGACTTTGTTGTTGACACAAACAAGGAAGACAAAATTGCTAAAAATGCCAGTTAAGAAGAAAAGAGAGAATGTCCTTGTAAACATGTTAACCGGCCAGCTTTCATTAGATATGTTCAAACCATAAAAGAACGGAAACGTCAGCTAATTCAGGATGTTGACTCCCATATTTCCAATATTTTTAGATTGTAAGTTTATTTCTTCCACAATTGTCCCTCACGTTCGACAGCCTGACAAGAACGGCCGAAATATCACTTCCAAAGCATTGTCTTGTAGCTGACGTATATGTTTAAGATATTGTTTGAATATATGTCTACCAGTCAGCATGGGCTGAAGGAGAATTTAGCTTTTATGAGATAAAATAAAATAGTAAACATACTTCATTACATGAACAGAACATAGAGATAAGCTTATTTGAACATTAGTTGGCTTAAAATGTCCCCATTTTCATACACGTGACGTGCAATTATTCACCCTAAAATAAAGTCAACTATCAGTTAGCCTTAGTAGCCAAGCTAGGGACCCATGATTATGCTCCCTCAATAAGAGCCCCTGAAAAAACTTGAATTGGTATTTTTCTACTGTTTAGCCCAAAACTTTACAATCAAAACTAAACAAGACCAAAGGTTTCGATGGGATCCCAAAAAATTTATATTTTATCTAGACAATTGGGTCTTGTCTTTGCCAGATCCAGTCTTTGCCAGACTCCTTGAACATTTTTACTATTAAAATTTAGAACAGATTAAGGCAAATGGCTAATCACCTAACAAAAGTAAGTTCACATTTGGACTCACATGTGTCCAATGGATCCTCACACCAAGTCCCAAAAACTGTTCAAATAAGCATACCTCCACAATAATTAATCTAGTCCTGAATAAGTACTCACAGCCTCGAAAAACTATATCCAACTTTCCCAAGTGAATGATATGCTTGCAATTCCCACCTTTTCTTTCCAGCCTCTACACTTACCAAATGTGTGTAGTTGGGCCTTGACTAAAAGCTTTAAGTATTCTCTACAGCATGATATTTTTTCAATTTTCGCTGAATGAAGGGGTAGTGCAAATAGCCTGGTATCCTGTACATGAGCAACTTCTCATCTCTTAAATGAACTTAACTGAATAATTTCCACAGACTATGGAGCAGTGTTTTGTTCTTTACTGAAAATAATGCAGTTACAGGAGAGGTACCCAGCCTTAAATGTACAGTAAATGTATATGCTTGTTTAAATTTTATTGTAAAACTTAAATTATGAACAGTGAATTTTTTGGGCTAAACGGTAAAATAAAGATAAAAATCCCTATTCAGGTTTTTCAGATGCCCTTAATTACCCACTTTGGCTAATTTGTAGTTAATTTTATTCACAGCAAGTGCACGAAAACGGCAAAGTTCAAAGTCAAAATGTTCAAAGAAGTATACCTTTTGGCTTTACTGTACATATACGATAATTTTGAAATTGGCCTACAAAATGTTAAAATTACAGATGGCAATTTTTGGCAAACCTGGTCCTAACTGTCAAGAAGCAAACCTAATGACACGGGACCTAGTCAGGACTGTAAAGAAATTTCCTTTTATAAATTTTTGGTCCGGTTCTGAGGTACAATACATACATTCATGGTTGAGGCAGTTGAGCACTTCTTTGGTTGTCACTGTACTGAAACAGACTGAGATATAAGGGGAAAGAGAGAAGTGCCTTTCTCACTATTCCTTTTCAAAAACAAAAAATTCCTTGAAAATGAATCACAATGAAACCCAGCACTAAACAAAACAAATTAAGATTTACCGTATACTAGCCTAAGCTTACCTTAACTTGAACAAGTTAATGTAGAAAGATTCAAAGTTCCAGGGTTGCACCTAATGTCAGAAGACTCAAACTAGTCAATACCAATATTTAGCCTAACCTTCTGAAGATTTATATACCTTGAGTGGCCACTTGCTCAGTCTAGATCACGGGACTGTAGACTGGTGTAGACTGTACAGATTTCAGTTTAGTGCAGATCTAGAGATTTTAAAAGAGTCTCCAGGATTTCTTGATCGAGTGCACTGGCGTCTGAGGAAGAAAAGAGGAGGGCAACTGTGAGTGGTGGGTGTTTTGAAAATCTGGCGGAAAATTTGAAAATCGTGAAGATCATCAAAGTCGGAAGTATATGTTCTCAGAAAAATGACCCAAAGAGGTGAGAAGAGAGGACGATATAAGCTGTATGAAACCAACAAAGTCCCAAAGACAACAGCTTGGAGAGCCAACAAAACCTCTGCTGGCGAATCAAAAGCACAAGGTGAGTACTGCCAAAAGAGCCCATATTCAATAGAGGTATGCATGTGTGAAACAGTTACCAAAATACCTACACCGCTGTTTTCAGATGCCCTTAATTACCTACTTTGGCTAACTGGTACTTAGCTTTAGACACAGCAAGTGCATGAAAATGGCAAAGTCCACTGTCAACAAAAGTTTACATAAGCATCTCTCTACTGTAGCTATGTGATCGTCCTACTACAAACTAATTAATTTATGTCTTATATCTAAAATAATTGCTTATCATAGGATCAAATTAGTTGTCAGCGATATTCAATACGGATTAGTATAGGCAGAGACACTGAGATCGGTTCGCATTTAATTATAAAAACAAGAGCTACGAGCTCCGATGGCACTTCGTACGAGTAGATGGTGCAAGAAAGTAGATGAGAACGCCAAGAAATACCCCGCCATCCAATTATGCGATTCGGGCCTCCAACTGGAAAACGCAAAGACATCGCGTCGGATGATCTAGGTCCTATCACTTTTCTACCTTCCAAATTTAGGACCCTAGATGTGTCCCACGTTTTCCGATACCCCCTTCCAACTCCCTCTACCGCGGTCGAATCTGGTTCTTCGCCTATCTTTCACTCGAATTTTTGGAAACTTCCGCTAAATCCTCCCCCCCCCCCCCCAACACCTTGGTTGGGCCCGGTTCGAGCCCTAAAATATGTCACCTAGGGTATATGGTCTCTCTGTACATTCCAAGTTTCATTCAAATCACTCCACTTGTTTGACCCTTCTGCAAGCCAAAACATTTCCTCATCTTCCCGTCCACCACGTTTGACTGGAATCCGAGCATTGCTTATCCACATATTTCCGGTTCCCGCTTCGACCCCCCCCCCCCCACACCTTGGCCACATTCGGTTTGGACGCCAATCAACAAATCAAACTCCCCAGTCGTGGTCGCATGTGGTTAAGACGCAGTTTTCGCTTGTTTAGGTCGTCACTTCTTTTCCCATAAAGTTTCACACGAATCCGAGCACTTGTTCGCAACTTACGGAAGTAATCAGTCATCATGTCAGTGATGGGCTCTGTAGCCCTAAATTTAGGGGTGGGGGAGGGTGTTCAAATTAATGGACAAACAAAATATTTTCAAACAGCTAATGTGATGGTCGATTATGGGATAAGAAGGCATGCCGAGCACGAGAGTGAAAACTATTTTATTGCCGGACAAGTAGTTCGTTCGAAACGCGGCAAAAACCGGAAAGTTGGTTAAAAGTAAAAGTTTTATTTGAAGTTGATTAAAAGTTCAAATTAGGGTTAAGAAGACATGCTGAAAGTTGATTAGACGTTCTTTGTAGGGATAGGAGATACGGTGGATTCGTTTCTGAAGTTTCTTTTTTTGCTGGACTAGTAGTTCGCTCGGAATTTGGGCGAAACCGGAAACTTGGCAGAAGTAAAGCTGGAAGTCTCGGTCAGTATCGTCAAAATAGATATGGATTATAGAGGTATATCTGAACTTGGTTTTCTCTGATGATTAGCCTGGCGAAGACTGGATCTGGCGAAGACAAGGCCCCATTGTCTGAATCAAATGTTAGATTTTTGGGATCCCATCGACACCTTTTGCCTTCTTATTCCTGGTACAAAGATCTACTAATATTCGAGATGTCCTATCGCTTAACACAAAACGCGATACTACAGTGTCAATTTGACTGTAAGATAAACTTTAACTATCGGCGAAACTTCTGGCGAGCCGGTTATATCTTTTATCAACGGTGAGGTTTATTTATATGTATTACGATCCAGTTCATGGTATTATTTATTGAGTTTTGACCTAGGAGATATACTCTCTTACTAGTGTGTTTCTATATGTAGAGTGGGGGAGGGGGGATGTATTTAAACTGAAATTCAACCCGTTCTTTTCTAGGCTCTGGAAATGCTTTGCCAGAGGCCCCCGCTGACATCACAGCAATCCGAAATAGTACAACAGGAAAGCCCTGACCCCGTCGCTTTTTTCGGAGATGAAGATGAAGACCAACATGAGCAAACAGTACCGTCAATGCTCGATAGCGAACAGAATGACGCACCCCAAAATAAGTCTCAGGTAAATGACTTATATTTAGAACTAACTTGTTATAAAATAGTCGGTCGCTATCGATATCATGGTTATCTTATCCCTAATTAGTGGCGGTTCCTCATATTCCTAACCGTTTTTTGCTGTACTGTCCAGAGTGCAGCTTTTCTTTCAACTCAAGGGATAGTCGCGAAAAATACTTCGCCTGCACAACCTATCACTAATAACAAATATCTATAAAATTTTCCAGCAGCAGAAGCATAAACTACGTCGCGGCACTTGCAAGCTGGACAACGTGCGTGTTTTTTGCGTATCAATTAGAGTTTAACCGAAATGGGCTGGGATAGGAAAATTTTAATTACCCGTCACTTATTCACTTAAATTGGCTTGAAGACCCGCTGAAAATGCGTTACGTCGCTGTTCCGCTATTCACGAATAATCAGTTTTCAAATATTGGAATTTCCGTGTGATTTGTGGTACCTCTATGCTCTTGTATTTGTGTTGTGTGCCTTATGAAAAAGATTTTTGAATTTTCTTTTGTTCGGGCACCAAGCAATCTTCACCAGTATCACCATGCGCACTGCACACTGAAAAGCCACGTTTGTGTTGAGATTAAAATTACCCGCGCCATAGTAGAATTTTCGTTGTGGGGACGGCCGGAGACATTCCGAACGTCATAACTAGAGCTGATAGTTGAAAATAATAAAGGCCCTTTGCAGAATCCAAATAATTCATTGTTTTCAGTTAAATTAAACAGGAATGAGTTGGCTTTTCAGTTAAACTTTAAGTTTCCTCCGAAATTTTTGCATTCAGACACAATTCCGTTTGTAGCGACAAGACTCGGTACTAGCTACCCTGATATACTTCGGACGCCGCTACATTTTCTCCCAAAAAACGTACAGGGGTTCCGTACAGAAATTAGGGCCCAATTAAGCACTGAGCTTAATTGTTTTAACAACCCGAGGAGAAGATCGTACAGTTTTTTTGTGCTCTTTTCAGACATACAAGAACAACAACATTACTTTTGATTTGGTCGTAATTCGCTTGTGACTCCATTTCCCTTACAAAGTTCGCCATTCGACATACAAGGGCTGTATGTCATGCGCTAGAGTACAGGTGCATTGCATAGCCGTGGTTTAATCGCCGTTTGACTCCAAACATTTAAGGCGATAGGTGACAGGACAAGGTCTCGGTTTTACAGAAAATGTGTAGCCTTATGACAGCTAGTTAAAACGCAACTATAGCTCATATCTGATGAAAGGCATGTTTGGATTAGCGTTAATCGATGATTATTGACGATTTTCAGTTCTAAATAATTGGTTATGACCTAACAGTTATTTAATTTTTTTTTTTAGCGGGAAGAGAGGCGTCCCATGTTCGACGGATGTTCGTTGACACTAGAAGAGTCTATACTAGGATTGCAAGCCCTTTCTTCTAAACACGGATTGACCAGACTTGCTTTAGAAGACGTGATTAGTTTTAATCTTCATCTGCCACTGAGTGCGGAGATTCTACCAAGTGTATATCTCATCAATAAAGATCTCGGACTAAGCAGAAGCTCCTTTGAACAGCATTTTTATTGCAGTTCTTGCCAGCACCCAGTGACATTCGAGGGCTCAGCCTCTATTGCTGTTTGTGAAAATCCAAAGTATGGGTCCGAAACCCGAAAAAATTCAAACTTGAGAAACGGAAATTTCTTTTTCTACTACCCACTGGAAAGCCAACTTTAACAGCTACTGGCGATCAAAGAGTTCTTCGATGAGGTTAGCAAGTCTGAATCCGTATTAGACAAAGGCAGTTTCTACTCAGCAAACGTCCTCAAGACATCAAACGACAATCCTGACGCTGTGATTTTGACACTCACTTTTAGCAGTGACGGACTACAAGTTTTTGAGCACTCGGGATTTCAGGCGTGGGTGCTGCAGTGCTCTGTCAACGAGCTCCCAACCAGGCTCGCCAAAAAGTATTCGCTTGTTTCAGCCATCTGGTTCGGCGAAAGAAATTTTCGGAGAAGTTTTCGGAAAGAAAGAAATTTTTAGTTTTGCCGCTTTTCTGCTCGGCAGATCTGCCTGCACGAGCAACCACTTGGTGTACAACCTACTACAACCGCAAGTACGCTTGCTGGTTGTGCCTTAACCCTGGAGCGCCAGTGCCGAAAGGCGGTGGGACAGTTCGAGTATTTCCGAACCGTCCCGACGCAAAAGCTAGGACTCAAGATAGGTGCATTCAGGCTGCTGTACAATCTTCGACGACCCACCCCATTCTGGGGTTTAATGGGGTCTCACACTTCCCAGTTCTACATAGGTCGAAAACTAGACGGGATAGACGAGGAATTTTTTTGCATCAGACCATCAGTCCACATGAAACGGAATCTCAGAAGTTTACGGTTCCGAGCACAACTCAAAGGAAGTAAACTCAGAACTATTATGCTGATCTATTTCCCATTCCTCCTCAAAGACGAATTCACTACCAGATTCTACCAGAATTTCATGATAATTTCCTCTTCCGTGGCTATTCTCCAACAGCTTGAAATCAGCGAAGTCGAGTTCACCCTAGTTGACAAAGCGTTGCGAAAAGCCGTAGACGACTACTAGCAACTATACGGAAAAGAGAATTCCAGTCTCAACCTGCATTTGCTCACTCACCTTTCTGATATGGTTCGAAGGACCGGCAGCTTAACCAGAACTTCGACATTTCTTTTCGAAAGTGTACTTGGTGGGCTTTTGACCTTGGTAAAAGGTACCCAAGGAGCACCACTGCAGATGATCAGCAAGTACCACCAAAAGCTATCGATGTTAGCAAAAGCTGATACCGTCCTTCAGACAGCACCAGAGAAGCTCAAAACTCTCTACAAAAATCTTACCACGCACGGAGCACGAAGACAGTTGGAAACCGTCACAAATGTAAAGGATGTTTGCTTTCTCGGGAAAAAAGCAAGAAGAAATTTTCATGGCACATTCTTCTAGTACGGTGGCTGTGGAGGATCTAGTGCAGGTCAACCCTGGACATTTGGTCGGATCTGCATTTACAAAGTATTTTGGGAACATGGTTGATGGAGGGCCATTGCACAGCAAGGAGTATACCAGGTTCGAGAAGAGGTCGAACTATTACGCCAGCGTTGACGACGGCAATTTTTTTGAAGTGGAAAAAATACTTGTAGCGAGTTCAGATGCTTCTTCCGAACCAGTAGCTATACTTATATTGACGGTCGAAAATTGAGCTCAAAGGGTTTGTGGAATGTCGTTCGCGCTACAGCTCTTACCGCAATTCTCGCCAATCGCCTTAAGGGTGGTGTGTTTGCCTTCTACGAGAAAGGTGGGCCAAACATTGTTGCTATGGGTGAACTTCCTTCAAATATTTATGAAGACTGATACTCTTTTTATTATAGTGCGTTTTTTACCAAATAAAAATTTCCTGATGTAATTGATCAAAAATATCAAAATAGTTAGGATATTATATAGATACAAATAGTTATATAAGGGTATACTATATACATTATGTCGAGTTCGATTACACATGTAGAACATATTAAACGGTACAAATTAGACGATCCAATGAAATTCCAGACGAGGCGACGTATAGTAACTTAGACCGATTTGGAATTCCAGCCAAGTCGCCCTCGAATACCATAATGTTACCCTGGAATTCCAGAAGAGGCGACGAACAAATTCAGACATTCCTAGAATTTCAAGAAAGTGCCTGGATTTCCAGACTGTTATCAAATGGAAATCCAGGCATGTCTGGAAGTTCAACCATGCGCCTGGAATTCCAGACCATTACCCTGGAATTCCAGGAAAATAAATCTGCAGCCTGGATTTCCAGAAAAACTTGGCCGGAAATCCAGGTAGGTTGTCCACTTCCAAGCTCGAACCTGGAAATCCGGGTAAAATGCCTGGAATTCCAGACAAAATGCCCGGAAACATCAGACATCCCTGTCTGGATTCCAGCTCGTTCCTTCCCTACGGAAAGACAATACTGACAAAACAGGACCGGATCTTGTCACAGTTGGGGGAGTTTGAGAGGGTTTTCCACAATTCTGGTCATCACGAGCTGGGGTACTTCCAAATGTGCTATGACCATAAAACTTGGCAGGCTGTGCTATGATCATGAAACTCTGTCAGATCGGCTTAAAAATAGTCCCTCCCCCGATCCGATCATCTTTGTGGGAGAAACAGTTATCAGTGAGTGGAATAACCATTTCAGATTTAGTAGATCAAGCCGATTTTCTGATGAAATGAATATCGGGAGAGAGATGCAGTCTTGACAACTGCAAACCATATCTGACAAACATGCTAACCCTTCTTACAAATGCTATATGAGCTTTCAGCTCTTGTTTTATGTTGGGTGTTTGACCAGGAACCGAGTAAGTGCATAATTTTTTTTTTTTTCTTCTTTTCTTTTCCTCTCTTTTTTTCTTCTTTCTTTCTTCATTATAGTGTAATGTAGTTTAAACTGTCATACCTCTTAACAAGCGTAAACTTCTGGAAGGTGTTGTAATTCCTAGTATTTTTTCCAATAAACCCCATATATAATCTAATCTAATCTATCGGTTGTTTTTCTGTTTTTCATTATAGTGTAATGTAGTTTAAACTGTCATACCTCTTAACTGTAAACTTCTGGAAGGTGTTGTAATTCCTAGTATTTTTTCCAATAAACCCCATATATAATCTAATCTAATCTATCGGTTGTTTTTCTGTTTTAGAGAGACAACATTGTCAAGGGATTCCGACTCGGCAAAATCTGGGTGCTGATCTGTACTGAACTGATGGGCCGTGGTATCGATTTCAAAGGAGTGAATTTGGTTGTCAACTATGACTTCCCACCCAGTGCTATCAGTTACATTCACAGGATAGGTAAGCCCTATGCTACTTCCATATTTGTTTCGGTAGAATGTATTGAGGACTCCGCTGTGTCGGGTCAAAGCCAATACCCAACATTTGGTAAATTTTTAATAAATAAATGAAACAAACGTAAATATAGCCTACATATATTTCTCAGTAGTTTTTATGGCACTTGCAGCCTCTGGCTCAAGTGCCATATACCGATCACAATTCCGTCTGTCGGTCTGTCGGTCTGTCGGTCTGTCGGTCTGTCGGTCTGTCGGTCGGTCCGAGTTTTTTTGTCCCACATATCCGAGTTAGGGTACTTCCAGATGTGCTAGGACAATGAAACTTTGCAGGCATATCAGGGACCCGACCAAACTAACCTGGAAATAATCAGTTTCCCGATCCGACCATATGGGGGGGAGTGCGGGGCGCTGGAAACTTGCAAATTTAGGGCATTTTGTCACTTTTTTTCTGAGTTAGGGTACTTCTAGATGAGCTAGGACAATGAAACTTGGCAGGAATATCAGGGACCCGACCAAACGAACCTGGAAATAATCAGTTTCCCGATCCGACCATATGCGGGGGAGTGGGGGCGCTCGAAACTTGAAAATTTAGGGCATTTTGTCACACTTTTTCGAGTTAGGGTACTTCCAGATGAGCTAGGACAATGAAACTTGGCAGGAATATCAGGGACCTGACCAAAGTAACCTGGAAATAATAAGTTTCCCGATCCGACCATATGCGGGGGAGCTGGGGCGCTGGAAACTTGAAAGTTTAGGGCATTTTGTCACACTTTTTCGAGTGAGGGTACTTCCAGATGAGCTAGGACAATGAAACTTGGCAGGAATATCACGGACCCGACCAAACTAACCTGGAAATAATCAGTTTCCCGATCCGACCATATGGGGGGGAGTGCGGGGCGCTGGAAACTTGAAAATTTAGGGCATTTTGTCACACTTTTTCGAGTTAGGGTACTTCCAGTTGTGCTAGGACCATGAAACTTGGCAGGCATATCAGAGACCCGACCAAACAAAATTAGGAATAATCAGTTTTCTGATCCGACAATTTTGGGGGGGGGGGACGGCAGGGGAATCCGGGAAACTGAGAAGTGTGTAACTTTCGAACGGATGATCGGATTGTAATGAAACTTCATAACTGAAGAGAATATATATCTGTAATGTCCCGTTTAAAGTCTTGACCGGATTCGGTAGCCAGGGGGGAGTTGGGGGGGGGGAGACCGGAAATTTCAAGAAACGGTTAGAATGGAGGGATCGGAGTGAAACTTGCTGGGAAGAACAAGCATCTGCTCTAGATAAGTCCTTTAGACCATTGTACTGGATCCGGACACTTATGGGGGGGGGGGCCGGAATTCCGGTGATGGTGGTTTTTTGGATTTTCACGATGAAACTTGGCAGGCATATCAGGGACCCAATCAAACTGACTTCAAAATAAAAATATTGTCGATCAGATAATGGTGGGGGAGTGGAGGGAGGGGAATCCGCAGGGGAATCCGGGAAATTGAGAAGTGTGTAACTTTCGAACGGATGATCGGATTGTAATGAAACTTCATAACTGAACAGAATATATATCTGTAATGTCCCGTTTAAAGTCTTGACCGGATTCGGTAGCCAGGGGGGGAGTTGGTGGGGGGGAGACCGGAAATTTCAAGAAACGGTTAGAATGGAGGGATCGGAGTGAAACTTGCTGGGAAGAACAAGCATCTGCTCTAGGTAAGTCCTTTAGGCCATTGTACTTGATCCGGACACTTATGGGGGGGGGGGGTCCCGGAATTCCGGTGATGGTGGTTTTGGGGATTTTCACGATGAAACTTAGCAGGCATATCAGGGACCCAATCAAACTGACTTCAAAATAAAAATTTTGTCGATCAGATAATGGTGGGGGGAGTGGAGGGAGGGGAATCCGAAATTTTCAGTCATGCGTAATTTTGGAATGGTTGATCGGATTCGAGTGAAATTTAAGAATTCAACAGACGACATTTCTCCGATGATTTTTTTCATATCCGGACCGGATCCGGCAACTATTGGGGGGGGGGGGGAATACGTGCCCCGTTTAGAATGGAGGGATCGGGATGGAACTTTGTGGGAAGAACAAACAGATGCTCTAGGTAAGTCATTTGCTGAATCGGATTGGCTACGTGCACCGCGGGGGAGCTGGGTGGGGTGGGGGGGGGGGGGTGGACCGGAAATCTCGAGAAACGGTTAGAATGATGGTATCGGAGTGAAACTTGCTGGGAAGAACGAACATCTGGTCCATATAAATCTTTAACATAATTTGACTGGATCCGGACACTTGAGGGGGGGGGGAGGGGTCTCCCGGAATTCCGTTTTTGGGGGATTTTCACGACGAAACTTGGAAGGCATATCAGGGACCCGGTCAAACTGACTTGGAAGAAAAAAAAATCCTCGATATGATAATCTTGGGGGGGGGGGAGTTGAGGGAGGGGAATCCGGAATATTGAGTCATGCGTAACTTTGGAACGGGTGATCGGATTCGAGTGAAATTTAATAATTAAACAGAGGACATTTTTCTCTTGTGACCTTTTTCATTTCCGGACCGAATCCGGCAATTATCGGGGGGAGGGCGGAAAATACTTGACCCGCTTAGACTGGTGTGATCTGGATCGAACTTCGTGGGAATGACAAACAGATGCTCTGGATTAATCATTTACAGAACAGGATTGGCTCCGGTTATTGTGGGTGGAGTTGGAGGAGGGGGAGGGGGGTCTGGGATTCCGGTGATCGCGCGTTAAGGTACTTCCTGATGTGCTAGGACGATGAAACTTCGCTGGAATATTGGAGACTCAACAACATTTGCTTAGAAATTGCTACTTCCCAAATCCGATTATTCCTTAAAGTACCAATCTTGACCGCAAAGTAAAAAAAATACTTTTAAGCAATATATGCATTTTCGTGATGCCCATCAGCCCATTAGCAGTTTTGCCTCAAGGGTTTTGCATACAAATGAAGTTCCAGCTCCCTTATAGCGCGCATCTCAACCGCAAAGTCGAAACTTACTCTTGATCAATCAAATCATCTTGACACATGCAAGTGCCATATGAGCTTACAGCTCTTGTTATACTGTTTTTCGTGATATTGTAAATTTCAATTTGTAGATGTTTTTATTTGACTAAGATGAATAATTTAGCCTACAAATGGTTTTGGTACCAAAAATCTTGGTGACATTTTGGGATTCAAAACAAGTTTTCTAAGTTGGCACGGACTGCGTACCCCTTTAATAATTATTGTTATTTGTTTGATCCCTTCGGACCTGAAGATTTAGTATACAAATGAGTATACAGCAACACATCGTCAAATTCATCCACAGTTACATAACAAACTCAAAAAACTTGGGACCGCGATTAATTTTTTATGGCACTTGCAGCCTCTGGCTCAAGTGCCATATACCGATCACAATTCCGTCTGTCGGTCTGTCGGTCTGTCGGTCGGTCCGAGTTTTTTTGTCCCACATATCCGAGTTAGGGTACTTCCAGATGTGCTAGGACAATGAAACTTGGCAGGCATATCAGGGACCCGACCAAACTAACCTGGAAATAATCAGTTTCCCGATCCGACCATATGGGGGGGAGTGCGGGGCGCTGGAAACTTGCAAATTTAGGGCATTTTGTCACTTTTTTTCTGAGTTAGGGTACTTCTAGATGAGCTAGGACAATGAAACTTGGCAGGAATATCAGGGACCCGACCAAACGAACCTGGAAATAATCAGTTTCCCGATCCGACCATATGCGGGGGAGTGGGGGCGCTCGAAACTTGAAAATTTAGGGCATTTTGTCACACTTTTTCGAGTTAGGGTACTTCCAGATGAGCTAGGACAATGAAACTTGGCAGGAATATCAGGGACCTGACCAAAATAACCTGGAAATAATAAGTTTCCCGATCCGACCATATGCGGGGGAGCTGGAATCTTGAAAATTTAGGGCATTTTGTCACCCTTTTTCGAGTGAGGGTACTTCCAGATGAGCTAGGACAATGAAACTTGGCAGGAATATCACGGACCCGACCAAACTAACCTGGAAATAATCAGTTTCCCGATCCGACCATATGGGGGGGAGCGCGGGGCGCTGGAAACTTGAAAATTTAGGGCATTTTGTCACACTTTTTCGAGTTAGGGTACTTCCAGTTGTGCTAGGACCATGAAACTTGGCAGGCATGTCAGAGACCCGACCAAACAAAATTAGGAATAATCAGTTTTCTGATCCGACCATTTTGGGGGGGGGGGGGTGGAGGGCAGGGGAATCCGGGAAACTGAGAAGTGTGTAACTTTCGAACGGATGATCGGATTGTAATGAAACTTCATAACTGAAGAGAATATATATCTGTAATGTCCCGTTTAAAGTCTTGACCGGATTCGGTAGCCAGGGGGGAGTTGGGGGGGGGGGGGAGACCGGAAATTTCAAGAAACGGTTAGAATGGAGGGATCGGAGTGAAACTTGCTGGGAAGAACAAGCATTTGCTCTAGATAAGTCCTTCAGACCATTGTACTGGATCCGGACACTTATGGGGGGGGGGGGCGGAATTCCGGTGATGGTGGTTTTTTGGATTTTCACGATGAAACTTGGCAGGCATATCAGGGAACCAATCAAACTGACTTCAAAATAAAAATATTGTCGATCAGATAATGGTGGGGGAGTGGAGGGAGGGGAATCCGCAGGGGAATCCGGGAAATTGAGAAGTGTGTAACTTTCGAACGGATGATCGGATTGTAATGAAACTTCATAACTGAACAGAATATATATCTGTAATGTCCCGTTTAAAGTCTTGACCGGATTCGGTAGCCAGGGGGGAGTTGGGGGGGGGGGGAGACCGGAAATTTCAAGAAACGGTTAGAATGGAGGGATCGGAGTGAAACTTGCTGGGAAGAACAAGCATCTGCTCTAGATAAGCCCTTTAGGCCATTGTACTTGATCCGGACACTTATGGGGGGGGGGGGGGGGTCCCGGAATTCCGGTGATGGTGGTTTTGGGGATTTTCACGATGAAACTTGGCAGGCATATCAGGGACCCAATCAAACTGACTTCAAAATAAAAATTTTGTCGATCAGATAATGGTGGGGGGAGTGGAGGGAGGGGAATCCGAAATTTTCAGTCATGCGTAATTTTGGAATGGTTGATCGGATTCGAGTGAAATTTAAGAATTCAACAGAGGACATTTCTCCGATGATTTTTTTCATATCCGGACCGGATCCGGCAACTATTGGGGGGGGGGGGGGAAATACGTGCCCCGTTTAGAATGGAGGGATCGGGATGGAACTTTGTGGGAAGAACAAACAGATGCTCTAGGTAAGTCATTTGCTGAATCGGATTGGCTACGTGCACCGCGGGGGAGCTGGGTGGGGTGGGGGGGGGGTGGACCGGAAATCTCGAGAAACGGTTAGAATGATGGTATCGGAGTGAAACTTGCTGGGAAGAACAAACATCTGGTCCATATAAATCTTTTACATAATTTGACTGGATCCGGACACTTGAGGGGGGGGAGGGGTCTCCCGGAATTCCGTTTTTGGGGGATTTTCACGACGAAACTTGGAGGGCATATCAGGGACCCGGTCAAACTGACTTGGAATAAAAAAAAAATCCTCGATATGATAATCTTGGGGGGGGGGGGGAGTTGAGGGAGGGGAATCCGGAATATTGAGTCATGCGTAACTTTGGAACGGGTGATCGGATTCGAGTGAAATTTAATAATTAAACAGAGGACATTTTTCTCTTGTGACCTTTTTCATTTCCGGACCGAATCCGGCAATTATCGGGGGGAGGGCGGAAAATACTTGACCCGCTTAGACTGGTGTGATCTGGATCGAACTTCATGGGAATGACAAACAGATGCTCTGGATTAATCATTTACAGAACAGGATTGGCTCCGGTTATTGTGGGTGGAGTTGGAGGAGGGGGAGGGGGGTCTGGGATTCCGGTGATCGCGCGTTAAGGTACTTCCTGATGTGCTAGGACGATGAAACTTCGCTGGAATATTGGAGACTCAACAACATTTGCTTAGAAATTGCTACTTCCCAAATCCGATTATTCCTTAAAGTACCAATCTTGACCGCAAAGTAAAAAAAATACTTTTAAGCAATATATGCATTTTCGTGATGCCCATCAGCCCATTAGCAGTTTTGCCTCAAGGGTTTTGCTTACAAATGGAGTTCCAGCTCCCTTATAGCGCGCATCTCAACCGCAAAGTCGAAACTTACTCTTGATCAATCAAATCATCTTGACACATGCAAGTGCCATATGAGCTTACAGCTCTTGTTTTTTTTTGTATCATTCAATCAAATTTATTTCCAAATAGCTCAAAGCTAGAATAGGAATAAAATGTGTAATTTTACTATATATCATCTGTATAGTAGCATTGTTTATTGGATCAATCAATCAATCAAGTTTAATCCAGATAGCTAAAAGCTAGAAGAGGAATACAAATTTACGAAATACACAGACACGAAATAAATTAACTAATACACTTACAAGATATGACCAGAAATAAATGATGGGATGAACCCACGTAGAAACTGATTGCCGATATGCCTCTCGGACCGACGCACGGAAGACCGGAGGGGGGGGGGGAATAGATGGGCCATCTGGGGACAACACATTATCTTAGCTCCAAATTTGTTTGAAAGAGTATTTCTACTTTCAGTTAATTTAGGAACGTCAAGTTTAATGAGAGCCTCTTCATCCCGATGAAAAATTTATCTCAAAATAGTAGTATGAAGTTGTACGAAAAAGTAGCATGCAGTACTAACTGATGCTACTGCATGCTTCTACTTCAAGGCTACTGTATTACTGCATACTACTGAATGCTACTATTAGCAAGACTGGATGCTACTATGGCAGGACAGGATGCTACTGGATACTACTACTTAAGATTTGACCAGTCTGAGGCACATTAAATGATAGTATTCTTTGCTATTATGGTACATAGTATTACATGCAACTCTTTCGTACAACTATCATACAACTACGCAGGCTACAATTTTTTCATCGGGATATGAAATATTATCTTATTTATCTTACCTATTATATTATTTATTGTATTCCTTTTTACTTCGTCAGATCGTAGCCCGCGCCATCTAAAAAGACAAGCGATTATTGTACTCTGTCAGAAATTCAATAACGTTGAACAGATGGCAGATGGATGTTCATCTTCGTTTTTGTGACGGGTACCGATATTCATGCAATGACACTTCAAATTGTTATCTTTTCGCTTAATACTTAAAATGGTCGTAACACACATATTTTTGGCAGGCCGGGTGGGGGCATGGGTGTCGTATTGTCCAGCATATTACGGTGGTGAGGAATAAGTGCCATCTAGCAACAGTTGTATGTTGAGTGTTAATAAAATATCTAGAGACGTGAGCAGGGGCGTCGCTAGCCTAAACTAGAGGGAGAGCGGGAGGGGGGGGGGACAGGGCGCCTGCCGAGAACAAAATAAAAATCAAATGACGTGTTGCAGTAATCAGGCACTTCGTTACATATCATTTCTCACGAAGCCGGTTTACTTTTAAGCGTCGCACTGGAAGAAAATTCTTATCATCAGTTCTTTTCTGTTAAAATACAAAGGATTTTTGCATGATACTAACAAATTATTGAGAATGTACGCCACAAGCAAAATCGTGATTTTTACTTGAATCGAGAGATATTGGTACACAACAGCTCCTGTTAAAACTTGGGTTAAAACTGAGCGCTGCAGGTCGAAGTTCATGATTTCACAACTTTTTTTTTTCGATTTTGGAAGGCCAAATCTGAGAATCATACTTCTCATTCTGACAAAATATGATTTAAAAATCTCTTTGCATCTGAACGACTTGAAAAAGACCGCCTATTTATGTCAATCTGGCAAGCTCGAAACATGTGACAAAGAATGCAATTATTAGAATAGAATAGAAGAGAATTTTTTTTTCAAAAGCGTTACCGCCGAATTTGACTTTTTTGTCATACAAAATGAGGAATAACATAACACTTTGTCACGAAGGAAAAAAAACCACTAAAAATGACTAACTTATCGGTTATTGTACAACTCAACAAATGCTGGAACAAAACTCCTTCTATATCTTTCATGAAGAGGTGCCACAGGTTCTAGTTTGGCGATTTTTTGGGATTTCTCTCGCTGGGGTCTAATACGTATATGTGAATAGGGGGGTGGGAGAATGTTACGTAATCGGGAATTGATAGGGTTTTAATACCGAAATTGATGCTAAGGCGGGTTCGTCTCTCTTCCAGTGTAGCCAGCTTGAACCTTTTTAGTAGGTAACTGTAGGGCACTTTACCCTCCCCGTTTTAATTATGAGGGCCCTTTTTTGAATGTTATGTGTGGTATGTGTGTTCTGAAGAGAGCCCGAATTGCCAAACAGGAAAAGCGATTTCAAGAATAGGTCTGATAAAAGTAACGTAAATTTGGAGGAGGTCTTTAGAAGGGCAAGAAAACTTTATAAGTAGTTTCAAAACGGCAATACATGGGGAGGCTTGTATTAAAATCTTAGAGTCTCAAACGCTCGACAGACAAGAACCGCCGATGTCCAAGCTAGATGTCAACTCAGTTTCTTGGTAACCGTGAACTAGCCATACTGACTTTATCGGGCGTACTGTCAGCCCTCCATTTAGCTCTCCTGGCTGAGCGCTCAGTTTAGCTAAATTTTTGTGGTAGTGCGCTCAGAGCGCCTAGTTTACCTCAATTTTATGGTCGTTTTGACTGGGCGCTGTGCAAGCTCCCTGTTTAGCTTTTTTCTTTCTTCGAGGAGCCCATAGCGACGCCCCTGGACTTGAGTGCCATCTAGCATTTTCTTTCAGGTCGAACAGGTCGAGCTGGACGCCCGGGTAAAGCTATTACTTTCTTCACGGAAGATGATTCCACTAATCTCAGAAGGTAAGATGTTTCAACGCAATAGTGCTGTTGTTTATCGTACCCTAGGCTACTGTATTCCCTCCTGTCTTATTTTTTTTTTTTTGGGGGGGGGGGTTGTTTGGTGTTTGGGTTCGTGTTCCGGAAGCCGTTCCGGGATGCCCATCCTACGCCAGTGCTCGAAGCGTTGGAATCTTAATGATAATAATAATATAATACAAAAAAATAGGTTATTGACCTTTACAGAAATAAGAAAAAAAGAATAAGAATCTTCTTGAGTGTGGTTTCCTTTTTCCTTTCTGGAACACAGTCCTTGTCAGAACAAGGTCCTTGATAGTCCTTGTCCTTTAGGTTCTGTCCGAGGCTCAGAATAATTCTCAGCAGATGTTACTAGAAAATATCAAAAGGGAGAAGTCAGGGAGATATGTACTTCATGCATGAGTATTTCTTCAGCCCAAGATGACTGGGAAAACACAGCTGACCCATGCGTGTAATGCAGCGATATTTCGGCCCGTCTTTGTCAAGTTTAATTTCAAAAACGACTTTCACAGCTCGCGGCGCCGAATCAGCGCTTCACGTCAGGTTATTTATACACTTACCAGATAAAGAAAGATAAAGAAAGATAAAAGAGAAAGATAAAAGATAAAGAAACGGGAAACATTTTTTTCAAAAATTTATTCCATAAAGCCACTTTGACCGATGCGTTGCGTTGATTGTATTTTGGTTAAAGTTTAGGTAGACTTCATTGAGGATAGCGTAGACTAATTTTTTTTTTTTTCTTTTTGTTTTTTTTTAAATGAAGTAGAGTTTGTATGAAAGTATATGGTCTAGTTATTAGTCTGTAGACCAATTGTGTGTATTTTATTATATTTTTTTTACTCGCCAGCTTTGGCGGATACAAATAAATGAATTGAATTGAATTGAAAAACCGATCGTCAGCGAAAAAATAAACCGATTGTCAACGAAAACTTGATTGCAAGTTGTTTTTATAGCCAGTAGCAACAGCCTGATGAGGACCCTTACCAAGGAGGGCCGAAATATCGCTGGAATAAGTCTCAGAGTACCTGCTCGTCTACCGCCAACGACATTGATTCGTAGTCAGTTAGGTTGAAAGAATACCGACATCTGCCGAGACTGAGACAAGCTTCTGGAACCGGTGCTTAAAGAACCTGTCTTACCTATAATACTGACGCAGTATACTTCCATAATCACTCCATAAATTTCTAAAACCGGAGACCCCAATTTTGTACGGTACATTCTAACCCCTCTAACAAAACCACGCTGATTTTCTCACTTGCCGTGTTTTTCTACCTTCGATGTGTATCACGGTGTCGACGGTTGTCTGCGAGAAGTTTTTCCATCAGAAAAACTGGATATATAAATTGTTTAACTGTTTTCGCTATAAGTCAACGGTTCTCGGATAAGGCTTAAAACAGCCAAAACCGTAGGTTATTTGCGCAGCCTAGTTTTAAAGTATTCAAATACTTTAAGATACTGTAGGCTAAGTTGAAGAGAAAATAGTGCGAGGGGTCCTTTAAGGAAACCGCGGGAGTAGGATGCCCTAGATTATCACCAGTGATGCTCGAAAAACAACTTGCCCTCGCTTGAACTGTGCATTTTTCAGCATCGCCCAGGTCATGCGCGATTCGGGCTGCGAAGTCCCCGACTTCATGCTTGCGATGAAGAAACCTAAGAAAAGCGAAAAAAAGAAAATGCTGAAGCAGCAGCCGAAACGTGCAAGGATATCGACTGATCCATTCAGAGAGCGAAAATCCGGGTCCGGAGAACGGAAATCCGGATCGGAAAAGACTACCGGAATTTCCAAAAAGTCCGGTAGGGTGACAAAAAAATTTAAATCAGAAAAGGTGATGAAAAAGTTTAAGACGAAAAAGAAGGAAGGAAAAGTGGCAGAGTGAAAATTTGGAAATAAAATAATATTCTCGTCTTGACATTGTTCAATTCCCAGGCCCATTTGACCCTCATTAATGCGTGTTTACGACGCATTTACTAGTTCTGAAAAGTTTTATATTTATTTGTTTATTCATTTATTTACCTCAATACTGAGGAGTACAAAATATGATATATAAAATTAATTATACATTCTGACATCTAAAATAATTTTGTCTCGCAGTTTTTGCCTTGCCCAGACAATAATAGATCAGCATGAGGCTCAAGCGCAAATGAATCCAGCTTGTAAGAGAACTAGTCAATATCTCTCCAGACCCGATGAAAAATTGATCTCAAAATAGTAGTATGAAGTTGTACGAAAAAGTAGCATGCAGTACGAACCGATGCTACTACATTCTTCTCTGTCAAGGCTACCGCGTTACTGCATTCTACTGCGTGCTACTGTTAGCAAGACTGGATGCTACTATATCAAGACAGGATGCTACTGGATACTACTGCTTAACATTGGCCCAGTCTGAGGCACATTAAATTATAGTGTTCTTTACTACTATGTATCAATCCATGCAAATTTTTCGTACACCTATCATACAGCTACGCAGGCTACAAATTTTTCATCGGGGAGCAATATAACACTAGTGAGTAGCGCCAAGACCTATGCTTTCCATGCTTTGCAAATGGATCATGCTCTTGGCGCCGCCCGCTTGCGGCAATTAAAGCGAGACGAACTTACGGGTTTAAAAATTTCTGGTAAAGCAAAAGCGCGGTCTGCACACACCAAGGAAACAACGGAGGTTTTTATCATTTTTTGCTATCTTCAGAATATTAAGTTATTGGAGCCATCGCTGGTGAAAGACTAACTGAGTTTCAGTAGGGTCGTCTTATATCGCTAGTGGTGCTAGTGCCCATGCTACTCGAGTTTGTGTCAATTTCGTCAGGTCTTGGCGCTGCTCCCTAGTGTTATTTTGCTCTGCATCTCTGTGTGATGAATGCTGATAGTGAAACGAGGGCGACACACAGACTAACCCGCTTGGAGTGCTGAACCGTTGTAACGATGATTGTTGAGAAAAAGAACAGAGAAATCTGGCGGGTTTGGTGGTTCATTCTGTGTTTGTGGTACGATTTTAACGCCCGAACCCCGTTCCTGTTTTCCATAGAGATATGCTTGGCCGAAAGCTAGACGCAGTGCGTGTAAAGGTGGGGTGCGGACGCTGAAGTATCATGTTGCTTCACTGAAGTGATGTACGACAGAGAATTGGATGTTTTTGGTTTTGCATGTTCTCGTGGAGAGGCCAATACTGTTCCTGATAAACCAGAGGACCATATGAAGTTGTCCATAGCTTAGTTATTCACAACTGTTTTCCGCTACCTATCTTTTGTCATTCCGGGGGGCTGCCCCCCTCCCTTGTCTTCTAAGGAGACCAAAGCTTCCCATGTTAATCATAAAAGCTGCATGAAACAAAGTGATTTGACAGAACTATGCCAGGAAGTGGCGTAAAGTGGATCTTAAGGAGTTCTCTCACCAAAACTGACCTTTTTAAGCCGAGATAATTACCCGGAACTACCCGCCGTTGCCCTCCCCTAGGTTTTCGCGAAATGACGCCTCCGCTTTTAAAATAAATAAGTCCATCACGCGTCAGTGTCCCTGTATCTTAGAGCCTTTGCTGTATTTGATAGTGCAAAACGGATGCGTCAGCTGAATTTTATTAGAGCTATATTTTGGCCCTTCTTGGCAAGGGTCCTCTTCAGGCTCAAAGCCGCTCAAGCTGGAAAAACGAACTTGTGGGAATGCACTATCAAATATGATTCGCAGTCAGCTTGGGCTAAAGGAATGCTTTTCTATATGTTCTTGGTCCGTGAGTCTAGAGACCAGCCAACAGTGTATTATCGCTTCGCGTTTGCGGACAACCAAGGGCAAGTTGTTGTTTTAAAACCGCTAGTTGAAAACTAACGGTCCAACGGTTTTTTTTTTTTTTGGGGGGGGGGGGGGCAGCGTCGTTGTTGCTGGTTAGCTCGGCTTTAAAAGGTCAAAGAAAGTGAGAGACCTTCTTAAGATTTCACACTTATGTCAAATATTGCAGATTTTAGGATTTTCATGGGTAGCTTTGGTCTCCCTTGGAAAACCAGGGGGCAGCTGCCCCCAAATAACTTTTCTGTCCTAACCGGCAGTTGAGATGTTCCATGGAGGGCATCCGAGCTAGCAACAGTTTTCCAGCTTGCAAAAATTGATTTTCAGTAAATACAATTTACCTAAAGGTTCACTTTTTTGTTATATTTATTAAGCCTAAAGCTCAAAGAATCAAAATATCCCCTACTCGATTTCTTATCGCTGGTTAAAAAAGAAAAGAAAAATTCCTAGAGGGTGACATTAAAGGAGCGAATGGGTGTGACGGGGATTAGGACCCTTACCAGTCAGCCGAAATGATCACTGCTGTTCTTCTTTTCTTCAGCATTCTAACACCAGCCAACATTATTCCCAACTAAGTGGAATGGACCAACTAAGTGTCTACATTTGTTCTAAGTGTTTTTATTTTGGTCTGATTTTCATTCTGTACTATATTCTGATAGTGACCAGAAGGGGGATTCCGAATCGCGCAAACAGATGGTACCACGCTCGTACTGAGTACTACTGAGTCTCATTCTGAAGTCACGACTTCGATGGGAGTGACCTAAGCATTGCAGATGCACGAATGCTTCCGATTAAACTCCTTTAAGCATTGTTCAAATAGGTCTAATAAGGTGTAATACGGCGTATACAGATTCGTCTTTTCCTCGCGGCGTGCTGTAATAAGCTGTGTAAAGCATTGTTCAAATAGTTGTTATAGGGTGTATTACGGCGTATAAGGTTTGTTACAGATTTCTCTTTCCCTCGAAGGGCGCCTTAATAAGGAGAATAGACTCGCGTTCTATTCTCGCTTATGCAGGGCCAATCAGATCGCTTAGTTGGTTCCGCCAGCGGGCCAAGGAAAGGAGCAGCGTCGCCAGGGTTGCCACGGGAAGCACTAAACTTCTACTTTGTTGGAAGCTGAAGAAACAACTTTTCTTCGAAAGAGCACGTTTTGTTCTGTTACGACTGCTTATTGTGAGTTCCAGAACGAATGCTGTCCATCCGTAGATTTAATAGCTTTTTACGATAAATTGGGCGTCAAATTGTACTCGTGTACTTCAAGTAATAGGCTACTAAGAACACTTTTACTGATCTTTTGAAACTCGAAAAATTGTATCAGCCATCGTAACACCGAACGCTGCATTCATAAGAACCTTTCGGGTTCCTATTTGAACAGGCTTGTGTATATTCTATATGACTATGTCCAATACACGCCAGTGATCCTCAGGAAGAACGGGTAAACGTCTCACAAACGACTCAACCTCAACAACTCAAAGCCTGTGTCAACCAATCACGGCGATCTTTGTGAGCAGATGTGGTACCGGATACCGCTTCCAGCTCTTTCGCTAAGTACCCGGCGATGTTGCATCGGCAAGGAGAGTTAGTCATCAAGAGTATTAAGACGTAAACGTCTCGTATAGTGCTATTCAGCTTATTACACGTATTTGAACAGTGCTTAAGGGGAACAGACCCTGGTTCTACTTTGTCTTGTGCAGAGCCAACTAGATCGGTTGGTTGGGCTCCGTCAGCGGGCCGAGTAAAGAGGAGCTTCTCCAGGTTTGCCACGGGGAGCACTAAAGCTCACTTTGTTGGAAGTTGAGGTAACAACTTTTCTTCGAAAGAACAAGTTTTGTTCTGTTACGACTGCTTATTCACGGAACACTTCTGTCCATAAGTTAATTTAGTAGTTTTTGATCCAACATAATAGTTGTCAAATTGTACTTATGTAGTAGGCTACTAAGAACACTTTTTCTGATGTGCGAACACTTTTCAGTGCGACACTGAACGCTACCTTTTACTTACGGTTTGAACTGTGTGTAATATGACTTAAACATCACGTAGAGCGCTATGCAGCTTGTACCCGTTTGAACGATGCTTGAAGTACCCGAACTACTAGGAGGGGCGTAGTTGCTTTATGATCAAATAGAATGTAGTACTTCATTCAAGGACGTCCCATTTGCTATGTTTGGATGTCAATGAGGCCAACGGACCAAATTGTTTGTGCTAGCTTGTGGAAGGCCTTCCTGATGAATCGTGAACGAAACGTCATGGTATCTTAATGCCACATAGAATTTAAAAAACTTTAATGCTAGTGCATTAAGCTCAATTTCTTTGCAAAGGAGAGTTACAAACTAATCTCGACATTCGTTTTATTTATCACATTCTCATTAAAACCATACACCATTATTCCCGTTCGCTTTTTGCAGTTACTGATATGAAGGTCAATAAGTTACAATTAAATATAAATATACACCGTATATACAATTACATATTCTGAAACAGATACATACACTTTGCAGGTTGCGTTTTACACAATTTTGGTGATACACCAATAGTTTTCACTACCTCTAGGAGGTCACTTAGTGTCTCTTCATTTATGGAGCGCTTCTCCTTCTTCTTGTAATCGTTTAGGGAACGTTTTCCTAAGTGCAGTAGACCCTTTAGGCTGCTGGGTCTGGATACGGGACGAATGTTTGGTTTTCGTTTTGGCTGAAGAACGGGGGGCTGAATTTGCTTCACTGGAGCTTTCATCGAGGTTTCCTTTGAACTTCTTGCAAATTCATTTCTGCCACCGAACGAGGACTGGAAGGTCTGGATCATATCGTGGAAGTTGTTTTGTTTTTCCTGTAGGTGGCTGTCCCACATGCTTGAGATGCGAGCATCTTTCTCGGCATCCCAAGGATCGGAGAAACGGTCAACGTCGTCGTTCTTTGGTCGTTCGTCTTTTATCTCGTCGATTTCTGGAATGTATTCTTCTTGGGGTCTTCGTTTTTTCTTCCCTTTTACTTTCTTCTTACGTTTTGGTAACCTACGGTCATTTGTCTGCTCAGAAAGGTATGAGCCCATGATGTCATCTTGATAATGTGTTCCTTCGGTTTTGTAGCTGGAGCCTCCATTACTCCAGTAGTTAACTGGTTTCGGCGAGTGGTCAGAGGTTGCTAGAGGGTGTTGTTCCAACTCTTCTTGCTGATGGATTTGACTGTGGCCTGCAGTATCTTTTTGGAAGTAGTTCTGGACTAAGTTGCTAATAGAGTGGGTCATTATATCTGCCTCCTCTTGCTTTTCGCGTTCGTCCATCGCCTTGCTGTATGTGGTATCTTCTTTTACGGAATTAGCGCCCTTTACACCTGCTTCAGAGCTTTCGAATGCTAGGTCAGAAGGCCTCACTTCTTGAACAGACCGATAGTTTTGCTGATAATCATTGTAGCCATATTCTTCGTCTGACGCATAAGCTTGAGTCCCGCCAAGGTAGTCTTGAGGGTTAAGATGGACCATAGGGTAGTTGTCCCTTTCGTTCTTCCGCTTCACCTTGTTCGATATCAGCTTCATTAGTCCTATAACCTTTGGCTCATCATGCCCTTCGTTTCCATCTTTCTTAATCGGTCTTCTGAATCTGTTGTTGGAGAAGAAAGATGGTCTTTTGTTTTGGATTTTCTTTCGATTATTGTTACCATCGGTGGCAGTGGCGCCGTTTCCCGCATTGTTTGTTACGGCTGCGGCAAGAGCAATCGGCGCTGATAAGAAAACAGCCGCAGTTGCCAGACCTGGTAAGGTTCCACGTACCAGAGTAGATAGAGCGTTGAGGAAGGAGTTGCCGGTGCTGCCAGTTGTTGACACCGAAGATGTATCTGACGAAGACGTATCTGCCGATGAGCTTGATGGTGATGAAGAACCGCTGCTGGAAGACGAGCCAGTGAGCCCTGAGACCACATTCTGAATAACATTAGCAATGCTGTCCTGGTCAATTAAAATTGGTGACGCTTGTGTTGGTTCTATTATAACAGGGGGTGCGGTTGTTGGTCCAAAGGTTTCGAAAGATAATACCTCAGTCGCAGTAGCCTGAGCTGTTACTGTTGGTACGTTTGTTGTGGTCCCAGGAGCAATATCATCTGGAATAACGTTAGGAGTGCTGCCCTGGTCAACTAAAATCGGTGACGCTTCTGTTGGTCCTGTTATAACAGGAGGTGCGGTTGTTGATCCAAAGGTTTCGAAAGTTAATCCCCCGGTCGCAGTAGCCTGAGCTGTTATTGTTGGTACATTTGTTGATGTCCCAGAAATATTGTCCTCGGCGATAACGGTGGATGAGACATCTGTTACAACTGGTACCGGTGTTGTCAGAATCTTGGTTGTTTTCAAATCAGTTAAATATTCCATGGGGGTTGAGACCATCGTCGTTGTGGACTCTGTGGTGTTTGATAAACTTGTCTGGTCAGTTGTTCTTATTGTCGTGGGGATGCTGGTGGTATGGTCGGTGAAAGTTTCAGGGTTCGTCTCTGGTTGCTCAGATTGTTCAGTCACTTCGGATTTCTGAGTGAAGATAGACGCCGCGGTTGTAGTTGTCGATGCGGCTTCGATAGTAGTCAACGAAGTTGTTGTTTCTTTCAGGTCAGGAATGTCCGTGTCGTGAGGAATTGGAATGATTGTTGTTTCTATGATCGGATCTATCGGTGCCTGTGTCAGGATCAAGTGACTCGGTATGGTTGTTTCCTGGACTTCCTCTTTTGTTGTTTCTTTTGGAAGAGTCGTTTCTAGCTCGGATACGTGGGTTATCGCCATGGTAGTTGTTGATATAGAAAGGGATGGTGTGGAATTAGATAGAGTAGAAAAAGCAGTTGCCCCCTCTGTTGTCATAGGCAACGCAGATGTTGTCATACTTTGGTTTTGTTCCTCAGTTGTAAGTACTTCTTCTACCTCAGGTTTGGTTGTTGCTTCAGAAAGAAGAGTTGTTTCTAGATTTGGCTCCGACTGAGTTGTCGGCACGGTAGTAAAGATGGTTGAAAGAGCAGTTGCCCCCTCTGTGATCGTAGTCAACGCAGTTGTTGTAGTAGTTGCCGTCAGTTCAGTCGTGCTTTGAATTTGTCCTTCAGTGGTAAGCACCTCCTCTGCTTCAGGTTTTGTTGTTGCTACGAGGAGAAGAGTTGTTTCTAGATTTGAAGCCGACTGAGTTGTCGGCACGGTAGTAAAGATGGTTGAAAGAGCAGTTGCCCCCTCTGTGATCGTAGTCAACGCAGTTGTTGTGGTAGTTGCCGTCAGTTCGGTCGTGCTTTTGATTTGTCCTTCAGTTGTAAGCACTTCCTCTGCTTTAGGTTTTGTTGTTGCTTCAGGGAGAAGAGTTGTTTCTAGATCTGGAGCTGACTGAGTTGTCGGTAGAGTAGTTGTTGAAGAAAGGGGTGTAGAGGTAGTGAAGATGGTAGATAGTGCAGCCGTCACCGCTTTGGTCGTAGACAAGGAATTCGTTGTGGCAGTGTCCGTCAGTACAGTCGTGCTAAGGCTTGGTTCCTCTGTTGTAGTTACTTCGTCGTCTTTAGGTTCAGTTGTTGCTTCGGGGATAATAGTTGTTTCTTGATCTGGCTCGGACTGAGTTGTCAGTGCGGTAGTTGTTGACGTGTGAGATATCGCAAAGGCGGTTGAGAGTGAGGTCGTCCCCGTTGTGGTCGTAGACAACGCAGTTTGTGTGGTAGTTGCCGTCAGGACAGTCGTGCTTTGGCTTGGTTCCGCTGTTGTAATTACTTCATCTTGTCTAGTTTTTGTTGTTGCTTCAGGAAGATAAGTTGTTTCTTGATCTAGTTCGGACTGAGTTGTCGGTGCGGTAGTTGTTGACGGAAGGAGCGTGGACATGGTGATCTGTGTGTCTCTGATGGTCGTTGGTGAAGTTGTGGTTTGTTCTTGGTCAGGAATGATCGTTTCTTCAGGTACCGGAGTGAATGTTATTTCTTTGATCGGGTCTATCGTTGCTTGTATTGAGGTCATACCACTCGATATGGTTGTTCCCTTGGCTCCAACAGTTATTGTTTCTCCGGGAAGAAAAGTCATTTCAGTTTTAGGTACCTTGGTTGTCGCAGTAGTAGTTGTTTCTGTAGAATGGAATGTTGTTGTACCAGGCATAGTAGAAAGAGCAGTCGAACCAGCTGTGGTCGTAGGCAACGCATCTGCTGATGTAATTACCGTCAGTTCAGCCGTAGTTTTGCTTGGTTCATCCGTCTTCAGGGTTTCCTCCGCCTCAGGTTTTGTTGTTGGGTCAGGAAGATGAGTTGTTTCTTGGTCTGGTTCGGACTGAGTTGTCGGTGAGGTAGTTGTTGATGTAAGGGTTGTGGATGTTGTGATCTGTGCGTCTCCGATGGTCGTCGTTGAAGTTGTTGTTTCTTTCTGGTCAGGGATGATCGTTTCTTCAGTTACCGTATCTATCTCTGCCTGTGTTGGGGTCATACCACTCGATATGGTTGTTTCCTTGGCTGCAGCAGTTGTTGTTTCTTCAGGAACAAAAGTCGTTTCTGTTTTAGGTACTTCGTTTGTCGCCGTGGAAGTTGCTACTGTAAAAAGGGGTGTTGTTGGACCTGGTACAGTAGAAAGAGCAGTCGCACTAGCTGTGGTCGTAGGCAGCGCAGCTGTTGATGTAATTACCGCCAGTTCAATCGTACTTTCGCTTGGTTCATCCGTTGTAGGGATTTCCTCCGCCTCGGGTTTTGTCGTTGCGTCAGGAAGAACAGTTGTTTCAAGGTTTAAGTTCGACTGAGTTGTCGGTACGGTAGTTATTGACGTAAGAGGTATGGATTCAGTTATGGTGGTAGAAAGTGCGGTAAATCCCGCTGTGATTGTTGGCAATGCATCTGTGGTGTCAATTGCCGCCTGTTCAGTCGTACTCTGGCTTTGTTCCTCAGGTGTGAGTATTTCCTCTGCTTCAAATTTTGTTGTTGCGTCAGGGAGAAAAGTTGTTTCTTGATCTAGTTTGAACTGAGTTGGCGGTATGGTAGTTGTAGTTGTTGACATAAGGAGTGTAGATGTAGTAGAGAAATTAGATGCCGCAGTCGTCACCGCAGGGAACGCAGTTGTTGCGTTCATTCCAAGTTCGGTTGTCGTCAGAGGGCTGGTGGCTTCCCTCTGCTCTTCAGTTGTGGGAAGGAGTGTAGCGGTAGAGGTATCACTGAAGCTAATTGCCACTTCTGTTGTTGCAGCATCAAACTCTGGTATTCCTGTCTCTCCGCTGTTGCTTTCGAAACCTCCAATTGTGTCTAACTCTGTAACAATGAGTGTGGTAGCCTCAGTAGCGGAAGTCGTAGCTATTGTTGCCCCCGTTGTAGAAGGCATTATTGAAATTTTTTCAGATGTCGCGTCAGTTTTGTCTGTGACAAGTTCCTCAGCGGCCTTCGTGGTCATGGAGACTTTAAATGTCGTTGACACTGTTGTAGTAAGAATATCGGCTATTGTTGTTCCGGCTTGCGTAGGGTCTGCTGATCCCTCGGATATCCTGCTGGTCGGCATATTTTCAGCAGTGCTGATCGGGGTACTGGAAATTTCGTTATTTGTGTTAATTTCTGTTGTCGCAATTGTTGTCTCGGTAAGTGCTGTTGCCGACACTGAACTACCTTCAACTGTCGCGACCGTATTGTCAGTTTCATCTGTTGTAAATGTCTCGAAGGCCGTGGTGATCACAGTCGCTTGGGTCGTCGTGGGCAACGGGGTTGAAGCGGTTGACTTCGTTCCTTCGCCAGGTGGTCGATTCGTTGGTCCTTCGGAAGTCATGACCGGAGATAAGTATTCGGTAGTATTGGTCAGACTTTCATCCGAGGGCTTCTCGGTTGACATTGAAGTTGCCTGAGCGGATGTCGTCTGTGGTTCAGTCCTTGTTGTCAGGCTTTTGGTTGCATCTGTCTGGAACGAGGATGGTGTTGACAGTGCATATAGGGCTGTCGCTTCTTTATCTGTAACCTCTTGTTCGGTGGCTGCAGTCACTGCCTCTTTTAAGTCAGTTGGCACTGGATTGGGAGTTAGGGTGACAGGATGCGTTATAAAATCAAGAGTAGTTGAGTGAGACGCTGAAAGGTTAGTCGTTGTTTCAGTCTCCACTGTCGTAGGAACAGTCATGTCCGAATATGTTGTGTCGGGAGAAGTCATAATAGTAACATTCAAGACCAGTGATGTCGTTGTGTCGTGCTTAGAAGTCGGTAAAGACGACTGATACGTTGTTTCGGCGAACTCCAAAGAAGACGATGGCGAAGAAGTTTGTTCTTGAGCTACTTCAGTATATACTGTATGTAGCTGTCCATTTGTTGTTAGATCTGCGTCGCTCGCAGTTTGTGTCTGAAATGGTGATCCGCTTGGAGTAACCGGTAATGTAGTTGCTTCGTCAAAGTTACTGTACAGATCAGTAATATGTTGACTATCCGTGCTTAAATTTGTAGAGACAGGAAGCGAGGAAGAGGAAGGAATGAGACTTGCTGTCGTTATGCTTGATTCTTCTCGTACCGTAGTTGATTCTGCGCTTTCGGTGACTGAATCTATAAGTTCGGGTTTTGTTGAGGAAGTAGGAGGCTCAAATGCAGTAGTGTCTTTTTGTGTTTCGGACACGGCCAGACTGGTTGACGTGTTGACTAATGTTGCGGTCGTCGTTTCCATAAGAGATTCGACAGTAGTTGTTATAAGATTGCTATCCACACTCGTTGAAGGCTGAGAATGAGTGATAGGAAGTAAGGAAGTAGAAGGAACAGAACTTTCATTACTGACTTCGCTAAACACACTTGAGACAGTGGAAGAAAAAGATGCTTTAGATGTCTTCGTTTCTTCCATAGTGTCATTCCTATCTATTGAAGCTGCGGTCGTAATTTCGATTAGTGAAGATATAGAGAGTGCTGCAACTGTTGGAGTTTGAATTTCCGTGTTACCGTCCATATTAAGAGGAATCATGGAAGTTGGTGGAACAGGCGTTGCAGTTGTCGCGACAAGCTCGGTCGTTACAGTTGTCAGAGCTGAGCTATCACTGCTAACTTCAGAATTCTCTGTGAAAGCTGTAGAAGTAAGAGGCAACGTAGTCAGTTTTGTGATGATGTCGTTGTCGCTTGTAGGCATGATTGTGGTTTCCATCGACGAAGCTTGTTCTGACGTCAAATCTGGGTGGCCTTCAGTAAAGACTGAACTAGAAGCTGTTGTCTGAAAGAAGGATTGACTGAAAGTCGTCAAAAATTCTCCTTGGAGATCCGTTGTTGGCTTGGCATTTGTTCCTCCGTTTGCAGTGACTGTAAGCAAAGAAGCATCAGGAACTGTTGAAGCTGTGTAGAGAGATTCAGGCTCTGGTGTGGTTGAGATTAGACCGTCCGTATTTGCTTCGGATAAAATTGAAGTAGGAAAGAAACCAGAATGCTTCGAAGTAGTAGTCTCCTCTGTGGCGTCGCTTGCAGACAGGGATGTACTTTCCGTCGGAAAAGTTTCATAATATGTCGGAGCTATACTGGTCATATCGGTCAATAAGCTAGAGAGTGTTGTCGCTGACGGTGTGGTTTCAGTTATGGTTCCAGTGATCCCGTTTGGGGTCAGAGGAAGTAAAGACGTGGTACCTGTCGTAGAGGAAGTCTCAGTGGTGGAAACTGACATGATGTCTTCATTGGTTGCGTCCGGCGAGTCTGAGGTAGTGAAGAAAGTAGAAGGCCAAGATGAAGTTGTCTCAGTCATGTTTTCGTTTTCATTCGTTCCAAGAAAAGATGTAGTAAGATTGAAATTACCGTCAGAAGAAGGGGAGTCTGAGCTTGTGTTGATGGTACTTGCGGCTGAGCTAGATGGTGTAATCGTTGATGGAGGGACTGAAGAACTAGTTGCGACGAGGTCCTCTTCGATAGTTGTTTCAGTTCGATCATCCGTGCTTCCGTTTTCGGTGGCATTAAATGAAGGAGTTCCCGTCGTGGGATAAGGTTCTGTCCTAGCTGTTGTTGATCCCGGGTCGTCATTGTTCGCGCCAGAAATTTCTGTCAACAGAGTGGAAGTGGTGAAAATGGGTACTATTGTTACTTCAATAGTTTCGTTTCTGTCTCCTGCAGACAAAGGCGTAGTGACATTGACAGTCATTTCAGACGACAGAAAGGGTGAATTGGTGGTAGTAGCTGCCGGTCTGGTAGTTATTGTCGTTGCCAGGATCGAGCTAGCAGTGGTTGCGGTGAGGTCTTCATCTATACTGGTTGCAGGTTGATAGTCAGTACTTTCGTTGGCGGTGACGCTGACTTCGGACGTGGAAATACTTGGTTGGGTGCTAGAAGTAGATTCGGAGGGCATTGATTGCTCCGTCGTTTCATTTTTGTCAGTCGCAGGTAAAAGTGTAGTTTGTAACACGGTGGATTCTGATTCTGTACTGGTGTTTGTAGTAGCCTCCTCTGTGGCGTCGCTTGCAGACAGGGACGTAGTTTCCGTCGGAGCTATACTGGTCATATCGGTCAATAAGCTAGAGAGTGTTGTCGTTGACGGTGTGGTTTCAGTTATGGTTCCTGCGGTCCCGTTTGACGTCAGAGGAAGTAAGGACGTGGAAGTGTTTAATGTACCTGCCGTAGAGGAAGTCTCAGTGGTGGTAACTGAGATGATGTCTTCATTGGTTGCGTCCGGTGAGTCTGAGGTAGTGAAGAAACTAGAAGGCCAAGAGGAAGTTGTCTCAGACATGCTTTCGTTTTCTTTCGTTCCAAGAAAAGGTGTAGAAAGATTAAAAATATCGTCAGAAGAAGGGGAATCTGATCTTGTGTTGATGGTACTTGCGACTGAGCTAGATGGTGTAATCGTTGATGGAGGGACTGGAGAACTAGTTGCGATGAGGTCTTCTTCGATAGTTGTTTCAGTTCGATCACCCGTGCTTCCGTTATCGGTGACATTAAATGAAGGAGTTTCCGTCGTGGCATCAGGTTCTGTCCTAGCTGCTGTTGATCCCGGGTCGTCACTGTTCGCGTCAGGAATTTCTGTCAACAGAGTGGAAGTGTTGAAAACGGGTACTATTGTTACTTTAATAGTTTCGTTTCTGTCTCCTGCAGACAAAGGCGTAGTGACAATAACAGTCATTTCAGACGACAGAAAAGGTGAATAGGTGGCAGTAGCTGCCGGTCTGGTAGTTGTTGTCGTGGACAGGATGGAGTTAGCAGTGGTTGGGACGAGGTCTTGATCTATACTGGTTGCAGGTTGATAGTCAGTACTTTCGTTGGTGGTGACGCTGACTTCGGATGTGGAAATAGTTGGCTGGGTGCTAGAGGTAGCTTCGGAGGGCATTGTTTGCTCCGTCGTTTCATTTTTGTCATTCGCAGGCAAAAGTGTAGTTTGAAACACGGTGGATTCTGATTCTGTACTGGTGTGGGTGACTGCAACAGGAGATGTTGTCTGAAAGAAGGAATCAGTGGAAGTTGTCAGTTCCCTGTCGACATTTGTCGAAGGTTGAACGTCTGTGTTGACGTTTGCAGTCACAGGAAAGAAGGTATTCGTAGGAGCTGGGGTGGTTGTTGTAGGCTTCGTCATGATAGTAGATTCAGTGACCGTATCAGGGAAATCTGTGATAGTGGAAGAGATAGATATTTGGAAGGATGTTGTCTCTGTCACAGCGTCGTTTTTGTTGTTTTCGGGTAACAGAGAGGATAGAGGAACAGGTGGTTCTGAGGTTGAGTAAGGTGAACTAGTTGTAGCGAGTGGTTCAGTGACGCCAAAGTCTCCATCGACAGTTGTTGAAGAATGAGCATTTGAGCCATCGCTGATAGAGACAGGAAGAACAGAAGTTGAAACGAAATAAGAAGTATCGGTTGTGAAAGAAGGCTCAGTCTTAGCGGAGGGTGAAACCGGACCTTCCGTTATCGAGCTTGAATGATCGGAAGTGTAGGTTGAAAAGGAAGAAGTAGAAAAAGTGAATGAGGTTGTTTCTTCCGCTGTTGTGTCATTTTTGCCAAGTGGTAACGGTGTAGTTGTGGGAAGAGACGAACCAGTGAAGGACGGGTCTGAGGTAGATGTGGTAAAAGCTAGCTTGCTGGGCTCTGTTTGAAAGGTGGACTCGTTGGAAAATGTGTCAGAATCAGTTGAAGGTTGAAATTCCGTGCTCTCGTTTGCTGTAAAAGTGGACAAGTACGTGGAAGACACTGACGTCGAAGGTATGGTAGATTGAGTGATTGTTGTGACAATGTCATCGATAGTCGTGTCAGGAATATCTGAAGCAGTAGAGTGCTTGGAAGCCGTTGTCTTCTCCATGGTATCGGTTTTGTCGCTTGCATCTAACGTTGTGGTTCGATGAGTGGAAGATTCAAAGGTTGTTAGAACTGAGACTGTAGTAGTAGTGGTCGAAGTGCCAGCAGTGGAGTCTGATAAAAAGTCTTCACTGTCGTAAGCAACCGTGGAAAGTTCGGCAGCTGTGCTCCTGTTTGCAGTGACAGGAAGCAAGGAAGTAGAAAAAGCTGAATTTTCGGTGACGAGGGAAAACTCCGTCTTAGTGGTTGCGTCAGATAGCTCAGAGATGGTATACGAAGTAGAATGGTCAAACACAGTAGTCTCCTCCATAGCATCGATTATATCGCTTACTGTTGATGGAATGGTTTGAAACGAACCCGATTCATATGGTACAGAAGATGAACTAGTTGTAGTCGGGACGGTTGTTGTAGAAGTCGTTTCCTGAACAAGTTCTAGGGTAGTCTCAGCGAAGCTTCCGTCTTCACTCGTTAAAGATTCAGTATTTGTACTCTCACTGTCTGAGACTGTGTGGAAAGAAGTTAACGAAGTTGGAATTTCAGGTGTGACGAAAGTCTCTGCTTTATTGGTTGTTAATAGCACAGCATCAGTGACAGGAAGACCATAAATTTCCGTCGGCAAAGAAAAAGTAGATGTAACGGATGTAGTAATTTCTTCAATTGTTTCATTTTTGTCCATCCCAACTGGTAACGGGGTAGTTAGGAGCGAAGACAACCCAGAGGATGAAGAGGCTGAGGGAGTGGGTTTGGTATGGAAGAAGTGTTCGGTTGTTGTCGTCGCCGAAGAGAAGTCAGAGACAGTTGCGGCAAAATCTGCGTCAGCTCCCGTAGAATCTTCGGAGTCTGTGCTTCCGTTTACAGTTACAGGAGGCAAAGAAGTGGAAGGAACTAAGGACTCAGTAATGAGCCAAGGGATGTTGATGGTGGTATGGACTATGCTGTCAGTGGCCCCGTCAGAAATATCTGAGATGTGAGATGAAGTTGGATACTTCGAAGACGTTATCTGCTCGAAAGTATTGAGACTGTCGCTTACCGGTGAAGCCGTTGTTTCAAGCAAAGGACGTTCTGATGGCACCGAAGATGACTCCGTGCTCTCGTAGAAAGTGACGGGGAGTGAGGAAGTTACGGGAACTGTTGTCCTGGTTGTGACAAAAGTCTCTGATTTAGCGGTTGTTAGGTCGACGCCATCAGTGGAAGCAAGACCTGAAGTTTCCGTAGAAGTAACGAACGAAGTCGTTTCTTCCATACCGTCATTTTTTTCCGTAGCAAGAGGCAGGGATGTTGGTTGGATGGATGGCGATCCAAAAGAGGGAGACACATCGGTTGATGTAGTGACTGCTAGACTGGTTGGTTTTGTCTGAAAAGTGTAGTCGGTAGAATATGATTCAAGTCCCCCCTCGCCATTAGTCGGCGTCTGAACATCCAAGCTCTCGTTTGCGGTGATGGGAAGGAACGTCGTCGAAGCCACTGATGCTAAAGTTGTGTGACTTGTTGACCCCATGTCGTAAGTGGTTGTGTCAGCAATATTGGAGAGAGTAGACACATCCTTTTTACTCTCATCGTTCTTGTCGCTTGTAGGAGTTGGAGCTTGTATCCAAGTTGTACTTGCTATCGTATTTAATGCTGTTGTCGCTGCCGAAAATAATCCGGAGCTAGTTGCAGTAAAACCTTCGACTTCATCTGTCGAATGCTGTGCAGCTGCGCTCCCGTTGGCTGGAATTGTAGTTTCAGTTACGAACGTAGGATTGGTCTCTTTGGTTGTGGAGACTATACCGTCAGTTTTCGTGTCAGAAATATCTGAGTTGGTGGAAGATGTAGAATGATGATAGGTCGTGACTTCCTCTGTAGGAATGATTCCTTCTTTTAATGTCGAGTCCGTTGTTTGCAGAAGTTGCGATTCTGAAGATACCGCAGGCTCGAGTGTCCTAGTAGTGTCCTCCATGGAGTCATTTTTGTCAGTTCCAGAGGTGGGGACTGCACTAGTAGACGCCGATTCCAAGAAGATTTCAGACGTTGTTGACAAAAAGTCTTCTTCTGCCCTTGTTGAAGATGGAGCGTTTGTGCTCGCGGGTGTAGTGAGAGGAAGCAAGGAAGGGGAAATAAACGGGGATTCCGTTGTGACTGAGGAATTTATTTTGATGGTTGTTGAGACCAAACCGTCAGTTATAGGAAGATCGGAAGACTCCGTCAAAAACAAAGTAGAAGCAACGATTGAAGTTGTTTCGTCCATTTTGTTATTTTCGTCGGTGATAGTCTGCAAGGACGTTGCTTCGATGGAGGGAAACCCAGAAGATGTGGACGCATCAGCAGTAGTGGTGACAGCCGGACTGGGAGAAAAGTATTCGGTGGAAGATGATAGAAGATCCCCCTGGTTAATAGTAGAAGTTTGAACGTCTGTGCTTTCGTTTGCTGGGACAGAAAGGAACAACGTAGAAGGCAATGCAGCTAAGGTCGTAAGAGATTGGTCCATCTTATCTGATAGAGTAGGAATAGCTGTTGTATATTCCGTTGTATTGTTTTTGTCGCCGGCAAACGAAGAATGTGAATCTGTACTGGCTGTCACGTTGGGCACTGTTGTCGTTGACGAGTATAGCTCAGAGTTAGTTGCTGCAAAATCTTCTAAGTCATCCGTTGGATGTGAAGGATCTGCGCTCGCATCTAGAGGAGCTGCTGTCTCAGTAATGAACGCAGTCTCAGTCTTTGTGGTCGTGGAGAGTATGTGGTCAATTTTTGCGTCAGAAATACCTGAGATGGTAGAAGACGTAGAATTGTCGTAGCTCGTTGCCTCCTCCATCGGGCTGATTTCGTCGCTTAAAGTCGTGGGCGTGGTTTGCAGCAAAGGCGACTCTGAAGAGACCGAAGGTACCCTTGTTCCTGTAGTGTACTCAATAGCATCGTTTTTCTCGCTTCCAGAAGAGGTAGTTGATGGAAACAAAACTGATTCTTGGGGCGAGTTAGATGAACTGGGGACTGAATTCGTATATGTCGGTTCCAAGATGATTTCAGAGGCAGTAGAGGCAAAGTTTTCTTCTGCACTTGTTGAAAGTGGTGGATCTGTGCTCACGTTTACAGTGACAGGAAGCAACGAAGGGTATGAAAACTGGGTTTCGGTTGTGAAAGAAGGCTCTCTTTTGGAGGTCGTGAAACTGTCATTGACAGGAAGATTGGAGGTCTCTGTTGAAATAAGCAAAGTTGAAGCAACTACTAATGTTGTTTCTCCCAAATTGTCATTTTTGTCTATATCAGTTGGTAAGGATGTTATTTCGACGGAAGACGATCCAGAGGATGTGGACGCATCGATTTGTGTAGTGGACGCTGGTCTAGTTGGTTTTGTCGGAGAGAAGAAGTCAGTGGAAGATGAAACTTGCTCTCCGTGGACAGTAGTAGAATTTTGAATGTTTTCGTTGGATGGAGCCAGCGTCGAGAGAGATGATTCCGTATTGTCAGTTGTTGAATCTGTGACGGTTGTGTCAGTGACATCTGTGAGAGTAGAAAATTGCGTTGTATTCCTACTAGTATCGTTTCTGTCGGTTGCAAGCGAAGACGGTTCGGAGGTCGTCGAAACTATGCTGGCTGTCACATTAGGAGCTGTGATCGTTGCCAAAAATAGGCCAGATGTAGTTGCTGCGAAATCTTCGATTACATCCGTTGATTGCTGAGGGGCTGTGTTAACAGTACTTGAAGTTTCAGTTACGAACGCAGAATCTATCTTTGGGGTTGTTGAGACAATGCCGCTGGTTTTTGTGTCAGAAATATGTAAGATGGTAGAAGACGTAGAATGCTCGTAAGTCGTTTCCTGTTTCATATGACTGATTTCTTCGTATACTGTCGAGGGTGCTGTTTGAAGCAATGTTGATTCAGTGGAGGCTGGAGGCTTCTGTGTCTTAATAGCGTCTTCCATAGTGTCATTTTTGTCGCCTCCTGGTGAGGGCGTGAATGGGAGCAAAGATGACTCTGAGGGTGAGTTAGTTGAACTTGGTATTGAAATTGTAGGTGTCGACTCGTACAAGATTATAGGGTCAGTTGACGTCAAGTCTTCTTCTACACTCGTTGAAGAAGTAGCGTTTGTGCTTGCGTTAAGAAGCAAGGAATTGAAAGAAAACGGAGATTCGGTTGTGACTGAAGCCTCTGTTTTGGTGGCTACTGAGAGCAAACCGACAGTGATAGGAAGATCGGAAGTATCCGCCGATATAAACAAAATAGAAGCAGCGACTGAAGTTGTTTCTTCCATTTTATCATTTTTGTCGGTAACAATCTGCAAGGACGTTGTCTCGATTGAAGTAGAGTCAGCGGATGGGGATGAATCGGTAGGTGAAGTGAACGCAGGACTAGTTGGTTTTGTCGAAGAGAAGTAATCAGTGGAAGAAGATACGCGTTCCCCTTGGGCATTAGTAACAGTTTGAGCATCTGTTTCAGTGACAGTAAAGAACGGCGTAAGAGGCACTGAAGCCAAAGTCGTTAGAGATGGTTCCGTTTTATTAGTTGTTGAACCTGTGCCTGCATCAGCAAGACCTGTGAGAGTTGAAAAAGCCGATGTTTCCTCCATGATATCATTTTTTTCGCTTGCAAGCGAAGACGGTTCTGAGGTTGTCGAAGCTATACTGGCTGTCGTATGAAACGCTATTGTTGTTGCCGAATGGAATTCAAAGGTAGTTGCTGCGAAATTTTCAACAGTATCCGTTGATTGCTGAGCTATGGTACCGCTCAGTGGAACTGAAGGTTCAGTTATAAACACAGGCTCGGTCTCTGTGGTTGTGGAGAAGATGCCGTCAGTTTTTGTGTCGGAAGTATCTGAGATGATAGAAGTCGTAGAGTGCTTGTAAGTTGTTACCTGTTCATTGGAAGTAATTTCTTCGCTTACTGTTAAGGGCGTGGTTAGAAGTAAAGGCGACTCAGAAGAGACCGAAGGTTCCTGTGTCCTAGTAGTGTCTTCTATGGGGTCATTTTTGTCGCCTCCTAGCGAGGACATGGATGGAATCAAAGGTGACTCTGAGGGTGAGCTAGTTGCAGTGGGGATGGAACTTGTAGAAGTTGACTCGACGAAGATTTCAGAAGCAGTTGACGTAAATTGTTCATCCGTTGATGGATGAGATGTGGTACCGCTCACAGGACTTGAAGTTTTTGTTACGAACACAGGCTCAGTAACTGTGGTTGTGGAGACAATGCCGTCAGTTATTGTGTCGGAGATATCTGAGATGATAGAAGAGGTAGATTTCTCGTAAGTCGTTACCTCTTCCGTGTGACTGAAGTTTTTGCTTACTGTCGAGGGCATGGTTTCAAGCAAAGGCGACTCAGAAGAGACCGGAGGTTCCCGAGTCTTAGCAGTGTCTTCGACTGTGTCCTTTTTATCGCTTACAGAATAGGGCGTGGAGGGGAGCAACGGCGGTTCTAAAGGTGAGATAGTTGAGGGGAGGACTGAACTTGTAGATGTCGGTTCCAAGAAGTTTTCAGACGCTGCTGAAGCGAAGTTCTCTTCAGTGACAGGAAGATCGGAAGTATCCGTTGAAATAAACAGATTAGAAGAAACTACTGGCGTTGTTTCTGTCATAACGTCATTTTTGTCAGCAACAGTCGACACGGATGTTGTTTCATTGGAATATAATCGAGAAGGTGCGGAGGAATCGGTAGGTGTAGTGACCGCTGAACTGGTTGGTTTGGTCTGAGAGAAGAATTCGGTGGAGGACGATACAAGGCCATCAAGGACGATGGTAACAGGTTGAACATCCTGGCTGTCATTTCCAGTGACAGGAAAAAACGTTGTGGAAGGCGCTGAAGCCAAAGTCGTAAGAAATGGTTCCGTATTAGCAGTTGCTGAATCTGTGCTGATTGCATCATTGGTGTCTGAGTGAGTAGAATAAACCGTTGTTCCCTCCATGTTATCGTTTTTTTCACTTGCAAGTGAAGACGGCTCAGATGTTGTCGCGACTGTACTCGCTGTCGCCTTGACCGCTGTGGTCGTTGTCAAAAGGAGTCCAGAGGTAGTTGCTGCAAAATCTTCGATAGCATCGATTGATTGCTGAGGAGTTGTGCTACCGCTCGTAGGAACCGAAGTCTCAGTTATGATCGCAGGTTCTGTATTTGTAGCTGTGGAGACAATGCTTTCGATATTCGCATCAGAAACATCGGGGATGGTAGATGACGTAGAATGTTCGTAAGTCGTTACCTCTTTCGTGGGCCTGAATCCTTCGTATACTGCCGATGGTGTTGTTTGAAGCAAAGGCGATTCAGAAGAGATCGAGGGCTCCTGGTTCCCATTGATGTCTGTGCCCGGACTTACAGTGACAGGAAGCAATGAAGGAAAAGAAAACAGATTTTCGATTGTGAATGAAGGCCCTGTGTCAGTGGTTGTTAAGATCGAATCGGCAGTGAGAGGAAGATTGGAAGACTCCGTCGGAAGAAATAAAGTAGAAGCCGCTAATGTTTCTATCATGGTCTCAAGACTAAATGGGCGAGATGTACTTAGGATGGAAGGTAATTCAGATATTAAAGGAGCTGAAGTTGTTTCCTCAATGTCGTCGGTTTTGTCATTTGCAGGTAAGGACATGGTTTGGGTCGAAGTAGGTTCCGTTACAGAAGAGCCAACAAAATTAGTCGCTGAACTTGTCGTCGTGTTCATTTCGAATAATGGTTCAGAGACGGTTGCAGCTTCGTCCACTAGAAAGCTCGAGGAAGATTGAGTCCCTGTGTCTTCGTTTACAGTGACAGGAAGAAAGGAAGTGGAAGGAACTGAATTTTCAGTTGCAACCGAAGTAGTTGGTGAGACTATGCCATCGGCGGTTGCGTCGGGAAGATCAGTTTGAGATGAAGTAAAATGAATGGATGGCTTACTTTCCCCTGTTATGTCGATCTTATCGCTTACCGTTAATGGCGTGGTGTGAAGCGAAGTAGACTCCGAGAGCACGGAAGTTAAACTTCTTGTAGTCGTGAATGCAGTTGCTGATGTCGCTTCCGAAAATTGTTCAGATGTAATTGCTGCTAAGTCTCCATCTGTGCTTGTTGTCTGTGCAAGGGTGCTTTCGTTTGTTGTCACTAACCCAAGAGAAGTATAGCGATCATCGGTTGTGGGTTCCGCTTTGGTAGTTGTTGTAGTCAGTCCGTCAGTGATATTGAAAGGATGATCAGAAGTTTCCTTTGAGACTGTAGACGTTGTTTCTAATACTGCGTCATTGTTGTCGAGATCGGACGGCCGAAACGTACTAAGGAAGGAAGGAAGTACGGAGGGTAACGAAGCTGACGGTGTATCCTCCAGCGTATCGTTTTTATCGCTTGCAGGATCTGTAGTAGAAGAGCCGATTAGATTAGCGGCTGAGCTCGTTGTGGTTGTTTCCATAAATGGCTCAGAAGTAATTGTGGCATTGTCATCAAGAATGGTCGTTGAAGCTGAGGAAGTCGAAGGAACTGAAGTTTCGAATCCAGACGAAGTAGTTGTGGTGTCAAGGGTTGCATCAGAAGAGTTTGGAGTCGGCGAAGAAGTAGAATGTTTCGTTGACGTTATCTCGCCCACTGTATTCGATGCATCACTTACCGGTAAGGGCATGGCCGAATCTGTGCTATCTTTCTCAGTGACAGAGAGTATGGATGTCAAAGGTAACGAAGTTGAAGTCACGAGCGATGAGTCCATCTTAGAAGTTGTTGAAATGTCTTCAGTTGCTGCTCCAGAAAGATCCGAAATTGTAGAAGCAGTAAAAGTCTTAGAAGTTGTTGAGTCCTCGATTGTATCATTTTTGTCACTTGTCAATGATGTTGACTGAGTGAAAGAAGGCTCTAAGAGTGCCGAAGTTGAGGTGGCTTTTGAAGAGGCTGTTGAAGCGGCCGAAAAAAGCTCAGCGGTTGTTGAGGCGAAATCTCCAGCACTAGTCATGGCAGGCTGATTATCTGCGGTGGAAGGAAAAGAAGTTTCAGTTGCGATCGAGGTAGCTATAGACTCTATGCCTTCAGCAGTTGGATAAGAAATTTCTGGAACCTGAGTAGAAGTAGAATGCTTGGATGACGTAGTCTCGATTGTTGTATCGATTTTGTGGTTTTGTAAGGCAGTTGACAAGATTGAAGTAGACTCTGACGATACGGAAGGTAAGGTTGTTTTCGTGACTGAAATTTTAGACGTCGCTTCATCGAAGAGTTCAGTTGTAGTTGCGGCTAGGTCTTCATCCGAGGGATGCGGACTTTCGGTTGTGACAGAGGGTGCTGCTTTAATAGTTGTTGTGGTTTGTGATGCTTCCGTCGGGACAGTAGTACTTGTTTCTTTCGTAGCGTCATTTTTGTCATCGCCCAGCAAGAACGAAGTATTTTGAAGGGAAGACGTTACAGAGGTTGCTAAAGTTAAAGTAGACATGTTATACAATAGGCTGGTCAAATCGGTCTGTAAGGGGTTGCTGGTGGAGGTTACCACAGTTTCCCCTTCACCAATGGTTGAAGGTCGAAAATCTGTGCTCCCATCTGCAGTGAAAGTGAGAAATGATGGAGAAGGCAGTGAATTTGTAGTCATAAGCAACAGGTCTGTCTTAGGGGTTGTTAAATGGTCCCCAGTTATCGCTACAGAAAGATCCGGAATACTAGAAGCAGTAAACGGCTTAAAAGTTGTCGGGTCCTCTATTGTATAATTTGTTTCGCTTACTAAGGACACGGTTTGAGTGGAAGAAGGTTCCAAGGATGCCGAAATTGAAGTTGCTTCGGGAGGGGCTGTAGAACTTGCCAAAAAAATCTGAACGTCAGGGGTTGTTTTAGCAAGATCTCCATCATCGACCGTGGAAGGCTGAGCATCTGCTGTGTTGTTAACAAGGACAGGGAGGATGGAAGTAGAAGGATCTAAGGTTTCAGTTGCGATTGAAGTAATTGTTGACACCATGCCGTCAGCGTTTGCGTCAGATAGGTCAGGAGTCTGATAAGAAGTGGAAGGCTTGGATGACGTTGTATCAATCTTTTCGCTTGGCAAGACGGTAGACTGCAGAGAAGCTGAGCCTGTTGTAACCGGGAGTAAAGATGTAACTGTCACTTCATCAAAGAGTTCAGTTGTAGTTGTGGCTAGGCCTCCATCTCCGCTTGCTGAAGACTGAGAGAGGATGCTCCCATTCATATTCGCAGGCGTCAGTGAGGTATATATTGCTTTAAGAGTTGTTCTAGTGTCGAGAGAAGTCGAGACAACTGTAGTTATTTCTCCCATGGTATCATTTTCGTCAGCACCCGTCAGGAAAGAAGTAGTTTGGAGGGAAGACGGTCTTGTGTTTACTGATGCGGGTGTGGACGTGTTATAAAATAGGCTGGTCACTTCGGTCGGCAAGAAGTAGTCATTGGAGGTTACCGCAGTTTCCCTTTCATCATTGGTTAAAGGTAGAGAACCTGTGCTCTCGTTTGCAGTGACTGAGACAAAAGATGTAGAAGTTGAAGTCACAAATGACGGGTTAGTTTTTGCTGTTGTCGAATGTTCTTCATTTCCAGAATTATCGGAGACAGTAGAAGCAGTAAAGGGCTGAAAAGTTGTTGGATCGTTGATGGTGTGATTTTTGTCGCTTGCTAACGACATCGTTTGAGTAGAAGTAATTGAGGCGGCTGTGATGGCAGTATGGGCTGTAGAAGTTGCCGAAAAAGGCCCAAGAGTTGTTGCAGCAAAATTTTCGTCATCGATCGTGGCAGGCTGGGCATCTGCTGTCTCGTTTACGAGGGGAGGGAGCAAGGAAGTGGAAGGAACTGAAGTTTCGGTTCCGGTCGAAGTAGTTGTGGATACTACGACGTTAGCAGTTGCGTCAGAAAGGTCTGGAGTCGGAGAAGAAGTAAAATGTTTGGTTGAAGTTGCCTCGCTCGTTGTATCGATTTTTTCGCTTAGTAAGCTGGTGGAGTGAAGCGAAGTAGGCTCTAAGGATACGGAAGGTATGCTTGTTGTAATTGAGAATGAAATTATGAAGGGCTCATTTGTAGTTGTGGCTAGGTGTCCATCTTCACCTGCTGAAGACGTCAGCGAGGTGTGCAGATCTTCGGTTGTGACAGAGGGTCCTGCTTTAATAGTGGTTGCGGTTTCCGATGTTTCAGTCAAGACTGTAACAGTTGTTTCTTTGATGATGTCAGTGTTGTCAGCATCCGGCACGAAAGAAGTAGTTTGGAAGGAAGATGGTCCAGACGTTCCTAAAGCTGATGTAGACGTGTTATAAAATAAGCTTGTCTCTTCGGTCAGCAAGGGGTAGTAGGTGGAAGTTAACACAGTTCCTTCAGTATTGGTAGAAGGAGGAGAATCTGTGCTCTCGTCTCCAGTGACAGGGAGTAAGGAAGTGGAAGTTGGTGAAGTTAAGATCACGAGCAACGGCTTCGTCCTATTGATTGTGGAATGGTCTTCAGTTACTGATCCAGAAAGGTCCAAGATAGTAGAAGCAGTCATGGGCTTTGAAGTTGTTGTGTCCTTCATTGTATCATTTTTTTCGCTTGACAAGGACGGGGTTTGAGTCGTAGAAGGTGTAAAGGATGCCGGAATTGCGGTAGCGTTGGAAGGGACTGTTGAAGTTGAAGAAAAAAGCTCAGTGGTAGTTGCTTTTAAATCTGCGTCACCACTTGTGGCGGGCTGAGCACCTGTTGTTTCATTCACAAGGACATGGAGCAATGAAGTGGGGGGAGCTGAGGTTTCGGTTACAATCGAAATAACTGTGGACACTATGATGTCAGAAGTAGAAGGCTCATATGACGTTTTCTCGCCCATTGTGTCGATTTTATCGATTAACGGCAAGGCCGTCGTCGTCTGGAGCAAAGTAGACTCTTGGGATTCGGAAGGTAAGCTTGATGCAGGTGGAAATGAGGTTCTAGTTGTCCCTTCCGATAAGACTTCAGACATGGTTGAGGCTAGGGTTACATATTTATTTGTTGAAGATTGAACAATGATGCTTCCGTTTGTCGTCGTAGACACATGGGAAGTATGCATATCTTCGGTTGTGACAGAGGGCTCTGCTTCAACAGTTGTGGGGATCACTCCGTCAGTGATCTTGTTTGGAAGATCAGAACTTTCTGCCGATACAACGTTTTTGTCAATAACCGGCGTGGAAGAAGTAGTTTGGAACAAAGATGATCCAGAAATTGCCGAAGCTGAGATAGAGGTAGAAGGTGCTACCGTTTCCACGTCAGCAATGGTTGATGGTTTAGAATATGTGCTCTCATTTGTAGTAACAGGTAGTATGGAAGGTAGTGACGTTGAAGTCATGAGTGAAGGGTTCGTGTTATTGGTCGTTGATTGGTCGTCAGTGATTACTCCAGAAAGCTCCGTGGTAGAAGCATGAAAGAGGTTAGAAGTTGCTGTCTCCTCGGTGACATCATTTTTATCGCTTGCATATGATGTCGTTGGAGTTGAAGACAGTTCAAAAGATGCCGAAGTTGAGCTTGCTTTAGAAGTTGCTGGTGACGTTGCCGAAAAAGGCTGGAAGGTAGTTGCGGCGAAATCTCCATTAAAAGTAATCGCAGACTGAGCAACTGTTGTCTGTTCTTCATGGGCATGAAGCAGGGAACTGGAAGGAACTGTAGATTCGGTTGGAACGAAAGTTGTTTCACTGTTGGTTGAAATCCTTGCACCGTCACTGGATGCATCGAAAACTTCCGTGGGAAAAGGGGACGTAGGGGATCGAGTTACCGTTGTCTCTTCCGTAGAGTAATTTTGGGCAGTTGTAGGCAAGGATGTAGTTTGATTTACAGATGTTTCGAAAGGTGCTGACGCTCCATCAGTTTGTGTCTGAAAAGAGGATGGAGTGGATGTGACCAGGGAATCTTCTCCGTTTAGTGAAAGTGTATTGTCTGTTACGTTGACATGAAACGAGGAAGTGGAAGGAACTGCAGGCATAGTTGTGACGGTAGGCTCGGCTGTAGGAGTTGTTGCTGTATGACCGTCAGGAATTAGGTCAGGATTGTCTGAAATGGTCGAATATGATGCTTCGCTTGTGCTATCATTCTTGTCGTTAGCAGGCAACGACGCTGTTTGATTAAAACCTGGTTCAGAGAATGTTGAAGCTGGGCTTGTTGCATTGAGAGTCGCACCAGTTGAATCGGTGGAAATTTTAGAAGTGGTTAGTTCAAGAACTTCGTCGAAAGTAGTGGAAAGATGGGCGTCTATGCTTCCGCTTTCAGTGACAGGAAATAAGGAAGCAAAAGGAGGGACAGGTTCAGTAGTGGAAGCAAATCCGGTTTGAATTGTAGTTGAACCTGCTCCGTTTGTGGACAAGTCATAGATCAGCGAGACAGTAAAGGAAGAAGAAGGTGTCATAATCTCTTTCACAGTGCTGTTTTCATCCCCTGTATGAAATGAGGTTGTCTGAACTATAGCGAAATCAGACGATGGTGAACCTGAGTTTGCAGGTACTTCCTCAAAGAGGGATTCAGTAGAAGTTACCTTTGAAGGCTTAGTATCGGGACTATCTTCTGGGAAATTGGGAAATGAGGTCGAAAATGCTGAACCTCCTGTCGTGATGGAAGAAACGTCCGTAGTAATCCTCTGGGAGTCTATTTTTTCTTCCAAAGTCGTTGAAATGGCAAAGGAGGTCTGACTGGTGGTTGTCGACTCAACTCTATTCGTGGTTAAGCTTAAAATACCTGTTGTTATATCGGTAAGAGCCGAAGGCGATGTAGTTTCAGTGGTACCGTTGCTTTCGCTTCCAGATAATAAGCTAGATTGAGTTACTAATGGTGCAACGTCTGTTTGTTTTGAAGTTTGACTGGTGTTGTTAATGGTTGGGTTGTGTGTTGTTGTCTCCAAATAATACCCAGTGGTTCTTACGGTAAGATCATCTTCCTTATTTGTGGCAGGCGGAATACCTGTGTCGTCAGAAATTGTGAAAGGAAGCAGTGAAGGAGTAAGAACTTCGGTTTGGACTTCCGAGTCAGGTGTTGTGTGTTGGTTTTCGACAACTATCTCGGTTATTTCGGAAATGCCAAACAAAGCAGAAGTCTGCGAAGCCATGGTTGTTCCAACAGTGTCATTCTTGTCGTTTGCAGGTACTGAAGCTTCCTGAGTTGGTATGGACTCGGTGAGCATTGACGGTTCAGTGGCATGATGATGGATTGAAGTTGCTGTAGCGGCTGCAGGAAGGTTGATACCTTCATTTGTATCAACATTGCCCTCTGTGCTGCTGGTAGCTGTGATTGGAAGCAGAGAAGCGGCTGGTCTTGCTGTAGAGAAAGGCCACACCTTTGTCGTTGTTGAGCTTAGAACGTCTTCTGTCGTATCGGGAAATTCCGAAATTAGGAAAGAAGTAGAAGGTAGCGTTGATTCATTGCTGCTGCTTTCAGGTAACGATGTTGACATTGTCGCGAACGTGACGGTTTCTGGAGAGCTTGTACTGGCTGAAATTAGGAAAGAAGTAGAAGGTAGCGTTGATTCATTGCTGCTGCTTTCTGGTAACAATGTTGACATTGTGACGGTTTCTGTGCTGCCGGTAGCTGTGATAGGAAGCAGAGAAGCGGCTGGTCTTGCTGTAGAGAAAGGCCACACCTTTGTCGTTGTTGAGCTTAGAACGTCTTCTGTCGTATCGGGAAATTCCGAAATTAGGAAAGAAGTAGAAGGTAGCGTTGATTCATTGCTGCTGCTTTCAGGTAACGATGTTGACATTGTCGCGAACGTGACGGTTTCTGGAGAGCTTGTACTGGCTGTAGTGGCAGCTAGAGTTGTTGTCTCATAGAAAGACCCATCGGAAGTTACTACATGGTCTGTTTCCGTAATTGTAACATGTTGGTTGTTTGTACCGTCAGAAAGAGTGGAAGTTTCGGATACCATAGCCGTTTCCATCTTGTCGTTTGTAGAGATGGGTGTAGTTGAAGGTGCGATCACTTTCTGAGTGTTTGGATGTGTTGTCTGAATGAAGGCTTCATTGGAACTGGTTATTAAGTCTTGGTTGCCACTTTTTGAGGGAGTAAAATTCGTCTGTTCGCTTGGGATGTTTAAGGGTAGATTAGTAGTAGCAGCATGCTCCATCTTGGATGTAGTGAAGTCAGTTCTATTAGCCTGATCCACAGTCTGGTAATCATCGATGAGCGAAGAAGACTGGGAAGGTTTGACTGTCGTTACAATCTCGTCGCTTGAGGGAAATAATGTCGTAAGAATCATATTAAAGCCTGTAGTGAAGAAAGAATCCCTGAGAGTTGTGGGACTTGTCGACGTTACAGTGTCAGTGCTTCCGTGAGAGACAGGAATTGGTGAAGACCCACTAGCCGTCGAGGAGGCCGTCTTGGTTGGGGAAGAGTCCATCAAATTCGTGCTTATTACTGATGGTATCGAGAAAGTAGACGAAGTCGAAAGCAGAGATGTCGCTGTAAGCGTGTCATCTTTATCATGAATATTGAAGAGTGTTGTCCCTTGAGCCTCTGTGGTTTCCATAACTTTGGTTGCTAATTCCTCGCCTGTCGGATATTCGGTCGTGCCGTCGTTTTCTATGTTGTAAGGCGTTGTTGTTGATGCTGAATCCAAACTAATATGCTGGTTCGAATTAGTCATAGGTATAGTGTTAGTCGGTACAGAAAATGGTTCAGTGCCAGTGCCTCCACCTGTACTATTACTAGCTGCTGGTGACGGTTTTGGACTAGTTGCCTTCGTGCTTGTGGCTGTTTCTATGTTTAGATTAACTTGTTCGGAGTCGGCTAATGTCGTTGTGATATCCCCAGTAGGTGGAAGTGTCTCCAAAAACAGGGTTGAAGGATCTTTTCCTTCTTCAGTTGAGCTAGTTCCTTCCTTTGTTGTCAATAACTTATTTGTAGTAATTGAAGAGGTTGTTGGTTCTATCGTCGTCGAGACAGACTGAAAAGATGTTCCAGTTGTATCGTGACGATCAACTTCGGTCATAGTGTGCTGAGTAATTGGTTGTGTGTATATGTAACTAGGAGAGCTGGTCGTCTGAATTGTTGACCCTACTGGTACCTTTGAACTGTGGTGGTCATGTACTGGCAAGTCACTTGCAGTTTGAAGAATCTCGCCCGTGACGATATCCGGGACGATTGTGGGTGGGCCTGAACTAGGGAAAGTGGAAAGTGATGTCGTTGTTCCCTGCACAACTTCTGTCGATGATACAGCTGGTAAGCTTGTCAGATTCTGCTTCTGAGGGAGAAGAGAAGAAGTACTAGTGTCATCTGCAAAAATGGAGACATCTGCTGAAGCGGCTGTAGCTTCTGAGTTTACCTTGTCCGATGTTGCAGGTAGTGTAGCCATACCAAGAGAAAAAGCAGCATCGATAGCTCCAGTGGCAGTTCCCAGGTCTGCTAATGGTTCTTTTGTTTTGGATGGAGTTGTCATAAGCGTAGTTTTCCCATCTGTGTTCACTGTTTCGAAAGATTGGTTGAAACCGGAAGTCACGGGAATAATAGGAGTAGTTGATACAGTTTCAAGGCTGTTAGTTGTTGGTAAGGAATGGTAGTGATCGCCTGCAAGGTGCGAAATAGTCGTCACGTCTTCGGAAGCCAGTGTAGTCGAAGCTGTGTCACTGTGCGAGTCTGAGGCAGTCGAAGATGCACTGATTATAAAAGTTGAAGTTGAAAGGACGGAAGAAGTAGACGAAGAAGTGTCAGGTGTGGTGACATGGGATATCAAGGTTATGGAAGGGTCAGGTTTAGTGTTGACCTCGGGGTCATTGCTAGACGTGCTTTGGCGCCTAGTTGTTGTGGTGGTCACTGCTTCCACTCCAGTCGCTGTTAACTGCGTTGAAGTGTGTGTTGTATGGGAGGCAGTTACCGACTCTGACACAGTAACCAAATCTGGGATTGTACTGATAGTGTCTGTAACGAACAGCCCGTCTGAGTTTGTGTTGATCATTTCTGTTGCTGCCGGAAAGAATGATTTACTGGTGGATATAGAGGATACAGAAGCAGTCGTTGAGGCAGTTACGTTGACAATTTCACCCATCGTCAAACTAGGCGACGTAGTAGTGCTTGGTATGAGCGTTTTCGTTGTTGCTGGATCTTCCACTTCTTGGATAGGTAAACTGATATACTGCGTAGTATTTGCTAATACCGAAACAGATTCGGTGACCAAGTTAGCGCTAGAAAAAGTGCTTGCAACATGAATGCTGTCCAAACTGGTTGTGTCTTGTGGAGCATCGCTCACAGCTGATGGGACTGAAGTAGAAAGTCTATCCGTTGTCAGTGTTGATGGTGAGGTATTGATGTCGGTTACTGTTTCACCCTTAGTAGTAGAGGGGCTTGGATACTCAAGTGCGCCTGAATCGTTGCTGCCCATTGGTCCTATCGTCGTGCTTGGTGATAGTGATAAGCTTGGTGATACTGCGAGTGTTTCAGATAAGGTTACTTGTTCATTTGTTGTGATCAGAACCTGTGCTGGCCGTTCTGACGAAGGAGGATCAGTTTTAGCCGTTGTTAGAGAACCAGGAGAGCCTAATGTTGATGAAGTGACGTTAGGCAGCGATACCAAAGGACGACCTTCAGTCGTCAAAAGGGGCTGGTCCGTCTTTAAATCGAACATTTCGCTTTTCGTGGTTGATGATATCATCGCGGAGGTAGTAGTTCCGGATTCTATGACTGGTTCAGCTCCTAGGAGTGCGCTGGCAGTACCATACTCCGTGCCTTCTTGACTGGAAAAACCAACTGTTTCGAAACTTGGTTTCGAACCTGAAGTGACGAGCATAGGACTCTGGCTTGGATCGATTGTTGTATAAATAAGGAAAGGAGTCCCAGCAGTATCGTCAGTGCCGCCGTCATCTGCTGGTCTTACAGGCTCTAAGGGCTTTGTTGTCGGATCGGATGCATAGGACGATGTAGTGACGAGCTCGGTGTCATTCTCGAGAGACACGCTAGCTGCGTCCACGCGGTCTGAGCTGGTGCTACTTATCAGGGGGACATTTACTATGTTTGAGGTGGTTGCTGCTGATACGGTAGGTTTTGGTACAAACTGAGAAGGAGCTTGTTCATCATACTGAGCTACCTCATCAGTTAAAAGCAAAGTAGCAACAGGTTGACCTGTAGTTGATTCGAAGTTATTTATTTCGGCTACTATGATTGTGCTAACTGGATTAGCTAGTATAGCAGTTAAATCGCTCACAGGTAGAATAGTCACTGCTGTAGTCGTAGTCTTGTATCCATTTCCGGAGGTGATGGAATCCGTGTTGGTTGATAATGACATGGCAGTGCTCGTGATTGCTGAAGATGGAATTTTAGTAGGAGAAGGAATCCCAGTTTCAGTTACCTCAAACGTTTGAGCAGCCACAGGAGTCATATGTGGGCTGTTTGGGTTGGTTGGCTCAAAATCAACTGGTATGTCAGATTGCCTGGCTGTCGTCTCTGAGATCGAAGCAGCAGTTGTTGTTCCGGAATTTTCCGAATTTAGGATTAAAGTTGTCCCAGACGTCGAGGCTTCCATATCTCCCTGGGAGATGGAGGTTGGTTTGGATGTTGCTGATGGCCCAGTTGGCAATAAGCTAGATTTTACGGTTGCATCTGAGACCCCTGTAGTACTTGTAACTGGAATGCTGGCTGTAGAATGTGAAGTCTGCAGCGAAATAACAGGAGTGGTAGTGACGAAATTGATTTCAGCCGTCTCGAATCTATCAACAGCTGCCTCAGTTGTCACAAAAGCTTGGCCTGTATCTGCCTTCTGGGAAGTTAGTTCTGGCATTCCTGTTGTCTCTGAAGAGGGCCCAGTAACTACAGATGAACTCGAAGATTGGTTGTTCGAGAAAGTAGAATCTTGAGTAGGGATCGTGACTGCATTTGTGGCTGCAGACATTTCTTCGTTCCCTTGAAGAATGCCAGTTGTGGAAATTTTTTCGTCACCAGGGGTTTCCGCAGATAGGACAGTTACCATATGGTCGAGTGAGGCAGGAGAATTAGAGTTAAAGACTAGGTTCTCTGTGTTGTTAGGCTGTGTCTCTGCCATATCGATGTGATGGGAATCTAACGTCATACCGATTCCATCTGAAGTTTGGGTAACAGCTGTTGACGGTTGAGGCTGGAACTGGATCAAAGAGATGGAGATATTCGAACCAGAAGTGGTAGTCATAACAATGTGATCTTTGTCATCAGGTGTGGAGTGAAGGTCATTTTTGCTCTCTGTGCTGGTGACTGTGCTGTCACTATCTTTGCCTGATGACACTAGTGTTGCTCCAGTCGTGACTGTTGACCAACCCTGTGGCTCAGAAAGTGCTGTGAAAGTTCCCATTTGAATTTTTTCACTGGTTGCTTCACCAGTTGTGACCGAAGATGGCAACAAAGTGGAAACTACAGCAGTAAAGCTGTCAAAAAGCGTCGAAGTGAATGTCGATGAAGAAACGCTAGGTTCAGTGGTGAAGGTATCAATTGGAATGCTTTTGGTTTCTTCAGCATTTGAGGCAGTAACTGAGAGCGAAGCTTTTGTGCTGGTAGAAGTGGACAGTAGAGAAGGTAGTGTTTTTTTCTCAGAGCTTTCCGTGCTAGTGTCCAGTTTTTCTTGGTTTGCAGATGGTGGATCCATTGCATTTGTGTCTTGAATGAGAGGTAATTCACTAGATGTCACCGTAGACGCCAAGGCTGACCAAAGACTGATTGTCTGTGCATCAGATTTAGTGTCTGACTCGATTTCTCCTTGTGCTGTTGTGGATTCGAGAGTAGCGGTTCCGCTAACAATTGTAGATGGCAGATGACTTGATGACCCAAACACAGCAATGGTTGCTGTTTCCATCTTGTCTGAAGTACTTTGGCTTTCTTCTTTGGTTGTTTGTGGAGTCGTTGGTGTTGTTTCCGTGGAAATTGCCAGGTTTGCAAATTTAGAGCTGTCCTGCTCAGTCGAGCCATCCGGAGAGGAAAGGTGAGTAACCAAGATAGTAGCAGGAAGGTTTATTGCAAGGGTTGTGTCGATGTACGGCAGAATTGTTGCGTTGCTAGTTGCGCCTGAACCTTCGGCGTCTTCCGACTGACTGGTGCTTGTATTGAGAGATCCGGCCAAAGGAGAAGAAGATGCTTCTAATGGGCTAGTAACAGTCGATGAAGAACTCAATGAAGTTTGAGCTGTTGATAAAGTCGTTGTACTTTCTTGATCGTTTGTTGCTGACGTGTTCATCTCGCTCATCGTTGAGGGATGCAGGTCTAGGTTTGTCGCAACTGTCGTAGTGTTCGGAATGGAGTCTTCCGCCTGGGGATTCACTGCTATTGTTGTGGAAGGTAACTCGCCTTCCTCCATTTTCATGGTATGAGCTGTCTCCGTTGTCAAGTTCTGTTCAGCGTCTGTTGCGATTATAGAAGGTTTTGCCATTATCAACGTTGTTGTCACCTCCGATGTGGTAGCCCCATGTACGGTGTCAATTATAGTAGTAGGTACACTTGAATTTGCGTTGACTTGAGAATTCTGGTTCCATAATGCCGCCATAAAGCCATCGACGAGAACCTAAAAATAAATTTGAAATTATAGCTCGTAAAAAGTTTTCTAACGAGGAGGGATTAGCCATCCATCTAGGTGCAATCGTTCCCTAGATATCGTGGCTAGTGTTTTTTATTGGGATACCAAAACATAAGTGATGGGATACCTATCACTTCGTAAAAATTGTCCGTCTGTCCATCAGCACGGTAACTCTCGAAGGGATAGAGATGTTTTTTTCAAACTTGGTGAGAGGATTCTTTTGTCCAAAGTACCTTCTTTGTTCGCAGAATGGCTCTGTCGTTCTTTGTTTAAGTGTGTGTGTGGGTATGTCCCCCCCCCCCCCGAGGGATTAAAATTAAAGGTCACAAAAATATTGATTCAAATCTAATGCGAAAGTCGATTTAGGGGTAAGGAGGCATGCTGAATAAATGTCTGAAATTAATTTTCTCGCCAAACAAGTAGGCTACTTCGCCCGGAATCCGCCAGAACTTCTATTCATTCTTCCATTCATTCTTTCAACTGTTCATTCTTGATTCGATTAGTGGTTAGCATCGGGGATAAGAACAAACGGTGAAACTATTTCTGAGTTTTATTTTCTTGTCAGACGGGCAAATTCTGACGCCATTGGCCAAAACCTGGAAATTTGCTAGACCAAGAATGTCAATTTTTCAAGTCGACCAACTGAAGTTGTTTATTCTAACTCAACAGTCCACAACGAAATACAGAGACGTGTGGCCCAGCAATTACAGCGACAGGTTGTCAAGCATTAGTCATGGTTTTGCCTGCTCTTTTGACCGCATACATTTTGAGAAGTTTTAGAGATGCTAGGCTTCGATTAAACATTCGACACATCAGTAAAGACTCATGCTGAATCCATATCTGAAAGCTGGGAACTTGGAACTGGGAAGCTGGAACTTTGGTAGAAATAAAGTTGATTAGATGGTCGACATAAGGGTAAATGGATACATTGAAACCGTTTGTGACTTTTTTTTCCCGCCGGAACAGTTAGTCCACCAGGAATACAGCTAAAATAAGGAATTTGGTCGATTCGAAAGGTTTTTTAAAAGTCGATTGAAGTTGAGATAAAAGGGAAAACATACATGCTTAGTTTTCTCAGCTAATCAGCTTAATCAGTTTGTCAAACTAAACACCACTCGGTTTTGTACAATTTCAAGTGGTTGCTTAGGGATAAGTAACATGCTTAAGGGGTCTGGCGGATTCCACAGATTATAAAAAAAGATCTGAAGGTCAGGGACGTCGCAAGGGGGATGGGGGGGGGGGCAGCCCCCCCACACCTTATTGAGATTCGGCAAAATTTTACTAAAATTGTTCGGGATTCGATAGTATTTTGTATATTTACGGGGATTGGGTAGTTATACAGAATTCCAAATAGGCTATCGGTACAAATGTATTCGGTATAAGGATGGGAATTCGGAATAATCGCAGGTACTCGGTAGTTATCACGAACTCCGCGAGAGAATTTACTGAAATTATTTGGTCATTTTTCGATGCCAGAACTGTTCGTTATATTTATGGATATTCGGTAGTTACACAGAATCCCGATTAAGCTATCGGTGCAAAATTATTCGGTATCACGATTGGGATTCGGTAATTTTTTCGGCAAAATTTTCAGGATTCGATAGTTACCACGAATTCCGACTTTTGTTCCATTTTCGACGAAATTATACCGAATACGAATATTATTCGGTTGTCTTTCGACACCAAAACAATTCGGTATAATAACAAGGATACGATAGTTATATAGAATCCCGAACATGCTATCGGTCTAAACTTATCCGGTATAACACCTGGGATTCGGTAATTTCTTCTGTATAATTTCCAGGATTCGGGAGTATCCACGAACCTCGAAACTCGAAAGAGGTCGAGTGAAGCACTGGTCGCGGACAAAAGGACTCATCTATGATTTCGTCAATAGTCCTTACTTTTATTTTGGATCCCAAAAAGTAATATTCTCTATTTTGTGGAAGGGCGCGTCATCTGACTGGGGTTTTTAAGCCAATTTTAGGATTAGGATTTCTAAACATTAAAAGCTAGAATTTGGATGGAAATAGTTAAATTTGGCAGGAAAACTTAAAAAAAAAATCTCGCCTGAGTTGCTCACTTTATGTGATCATGGGTAGTATGACTAGACCGTAGTAGCTGCTGCTGCCGAAATGTCGCTCCATCGAATTTCTGGAACTCCTTTGAGTGTCGGTATTTAATTCACGGTAAATGATAGAATTTGTAAGAGAAGCAGTTAAATCTTAGCCTAGTCCACAGAGAAAAAAAATGGATTTCAGAAGTTTTCGCCTGCGGCGCTCGGTGTAATTTTTTCTTGGGTATAATAGATAGAAGCTGTTATTGCAATCGTGCCCGGCAATATATTCTCCAAGTGGGCTTCGCCAAAACGCCGCCTAATTGTTCGCCTATCGTCTTTCCTGCTGCCCGTTAATGTGGGATCGACTGAAACGGGAACGGAACGGAATGACACGGTGCAAGAGGAACGCGTACTAAAGACGGGAACAACCAACTAAATCTGGAACACTGCACCAGGAGGAACACTACTAAAAGGGGGAACGATGCACCGCCCTCCTTTTTTAGTAGTTTGCTTGGGTACGAGTTTCAGATCATTCCGTGCACATCCGCACGAGGGGCAGCGCTCCTGTTCTTTAATTATTGCATCTATGCTGGAGGAGGAACAAGACTAAAGGCGAAAATGACCGGCCCCTGATTTTGGTACTTGGTTCCATGTCCAGGGGAAAAGAGTACTAAAAACAGGAATATCAGGGCCCCTGTTCTTTGAGCCTCCATGCTACAGAAGGAATTAGTACTGAAAACGGGAATGTCAGGGCCCCTGTTGTACAAAAGTATGCAGTATGTTCCTTCTGAGTATGGAACCAAGTAAAAAAAGAGCCCTGCCCCTCGTGCGGAGGTAACACGAATGGTAGCACTGGATCGTAAATGGGGTTACCGATTTTGTTCCTCCTGCAACAACTTCTCATGAACCGAAACTTGATCAAAATAAAGAAAAAAACCTTTTCTGTCATCGCCCCGATCGTGCAGCAAAAACAGCGGCCGTGTCAAAAATCAAATCTCAGGACTAGTTTTTTCCCTACAGTGGTATTTGAAAGTAATTTGCCCGAATAAGATACTTATAGTTGATAGAAGCTTCAGTTATTTATTACAGGCTTGTTTCTTTCCCGACGTTGGACTTGAACATTGACAGCCTGACGAGGACCCTTGCCAAAACGGGCCGAAATATCGCTGATAAAGCATCGTAGCTGACGTATCCGTTGTATACATTATTTGAAAAAATGTTTCAAAGTCAGCTTGAATATTTAACTTCTCATGAAAATTTAACCAAGTGCTAAAAAAGGGCTAGGCATTACCGTTTTAAGTACATTTTTCCCTGGACATGGAACCAAGCATCAAAAGCAGGTGACCGGTCATTCCCGTTTTTAGTACTTGTCCCTCGTGCGGATGTGCACGGGAATGATCTGGAACGCGTACCCAAGCAAACTACTAAAAAAGGAAGGAAGGTGCATCTTTCCCCATTTTTGTAGTGTTCCTCCTGGTGCAGTGTTCCAGATTTTAGCACGTTGTTCCCGTTTTTAGTACGCGTTCCTCCTGTACCGTGTCTTTCCGTTCCATTCCCGTTTTTAGTCGATTCCCGTTAATGTTACTTTTCCTACGTAATCCTTTCTGCTCCATAACTAAAGCTCGAATTCTCAGTTTCTAGGATTCGGTAAAAATTTTAGAGATTCGGTAAAATTTTGGCTCTGCACCCCCCACCATACCCCATCTGAAAATGCACTTGCGATGCGCCTTCAGAAGGTATAGGGTGTCTTGTGTGATTGTGATGTGATTGAGCGTCTTTCGGGTAGGACAGAATTGACGGACTGTGTCGTTTCTTTTTCTTTACCAACTTTGTGTTTTAATCAGGAATGTAGTTGTGAATCGATTTACTACCCATTACGTTAGGCCGCATACCCGCTTGAAATGTGGGGTGTTTTTTTTGTTTTGTGGTCAATTGCTGGATAATTGTCATCTGGAGTGGAAATAATGTGGGGGAATGTGGAAAGATAAATTGAAAATCACTCACCAAATCAGATTCGCTTTGTTGACTGGTCGAAGCCACTGTTGATATCTGCTCACTTGCTGAACTTGTTGAGTTTGATTCCACCTTTTCGGTGCCAGATGCACTTTGACTAAATTCAGAAATGTCTGTGGAAGATATTTCAAAAGTTTGTTCACTGGCTATAGAGACAGACGAAATTGTAGAAGATGTAAATAAAGAATCGCTGAGAGACGTCGAAGATATTAAATCACTTAAAGGTACGTTTTGGAAAGACAGGCTTGCAGAAGAAGAAGCACTTTGATTTGGCACTGGAGACACCATACTTACAGTATTGTCTGTATTGTCCGACGTATTTGCATCTAAAGGAAAGCCGGGAATAGTATGTTGTGGCTGGATTAGTTCTATGTCAGTAACGCCGGTAACGTCGTCAAACTGACCTGTGTCACTAAGAGAATGATGTGTTGTTTCAGGGGGTATACTGACACTGTCGACATGGTTAAACAACAGCCAATCTGGTGGCTGTGCCACCAGGTCTTGTATAATAAAAGCCGAATCTTCTGCCCCCTCTTGAATAAACAGTGGCGCCTCCGAGTTCACCAGTTCTAGTGGCTCCGGGTCAAGAAGTAGGGCTACTGGTGGCTCTGTGGGACTGTCTTCGGAAGTGAGATTTGAACGTGTTAGAAATGAGGCCGGCTGATCGTTCACTATTTGTTTAATGAGTTCACCTTCCTTCATAAGCTCATCACCAGAGCTGATCAAAGTATCGTCTGAATGCGAAACTGGCTTCTTAGGAATAAGCGCTTTTATTTTTGCGAGTATGGAGTTTCGTAGGTTTTCATCCACTGTTTTTCGAACTGGTGTTCGTTCAATGACTCTATTTTGCTGGGAAATTATCGTCGATGCTCTGGACTTGGGTTTAACATGTTGATCGTCAGCAGCTTTGTTCGTTCCGTTTCTCCAGCTTCCGTTAGAGTTTATTGTCGTGGAGTTCGGCTTTGAAGTCTGAAATTCAGAAATAACATGATAAGTGGAAGTATTTATCAGCTGATGTCTCCAGTGCACTAAGTAAAATAAAATAATAAATAAACATAGTAAAGGAACATAATAAATAAACGTAAGTAAAAGAACATAATAAGAAGAATCTCTTGCGATCTCTAATACCACTATAATATTGATGATAAAACATTTCTGCTGATATGCCAATATGTTCCCTGTCAGTATGTTTTAGTTCTTGGTTATCGAAAATAACAATACTGATGACCATTCATGCCAAACTAGCCATGCTTTTTATATAGAAATTATATATTGTTGTTTGACTCGACCGTAACTTCATTTGTAATTGGTAATGTGTCTGACAGATGACCCTGCAGGGTCAGAAGTTTCATAACAGACAACTGGAGGATGCGCGGTCTCAACAGACAGTGCGGAACAGACAACACTTGGGATGTTATCTGTTGTGTTGGAAAAGACTATACATGAAGTTTTATGCAGAACAAATGTCATGATTTCGGAAAATTCAGCAGATGCTTTTTGGCGATTTTTCGGCTCTTCCTGATGGCAACGCTTGTTATGCATAACATTTTCAAACACAACAGACAACATCCAATGTGTTGTCTGTTACGCATTGTCTTTTGAAATCGCGCATCCTTCTGTTGTCTGTGACAGTATGATAGCTGACATTGACTGATTCTTTCCTTCAACACCAAAATACTGAACTTGGCCTTCAGAACAAAATATTCTACTTTCTAACTTATCAAGGTCGCTTTGTTGATGGAAGATCATTCTTAGTGGATTTTTCTTGTCAATTTGTTATGTCTTTATTTTCTTTTCTTCTTCTTCTTTTTTCTCTCCTTTTTTTTGATTTGTTTGGTTTGTTTCCCTTAAGACTATATGAATAAAGAAAGGGCCCCGCCCATTGCCAGGCCCTACGTTAGGCCTTTTGGTGGGGCCATAAAGAGTTCTGACGTTATTATTTTTTATGAATAAAACTGAAACTGAAACATTTTATGATCGAATGGTTTTAGATATATATTTCAATATGAAAGTGTCAGAAATGGAGTAGCCCATAAAAAAGTAAGAGAGAAGAAAAATGAAGAACCACACTAGCCGACCGAAAAAAGAAGAACAACGCACAGCCTACTTCAGGAACAGAACATGTCCCAGATAGTCCCAGATCCCACTTTCACAAAGGGAATTTGTCCTAAATTACTCGATAGTCGTATGAATGAAAGAAGAAAAAGGAAGAACCACACTAGCCGACCGAAAAAAGAACAACAACGCACAGCCTACTTCAGGAACAGAACATGTCCCAGATAGTCCCAGATCCCACTTTCACAAAGGGAACCTTTGTCCTAAATTACTCGATAGTCGTATGAATGAAATAATAATAAACAGAAAATATATAAAAGCAGAATCTATAGCTGGAGAATGCAGCATGAAATTACAAACAAATAAACTCGTCAACTCGTTATAAAACAACTCAGCTTCAAAGTTTAAATACACGTGCTGTAGTGCTGGTCGAGTTTATTTACTTACTTAGTTATCAATTTAAGAATAAAAGAAATGAAAAAGGCAACGTACCCAAGATTTCAGCAGGTTGTTACAGCGCTTGGGCTTATTATAATTTCCTGCGAGAAAACCCTCAGCAAGTTTCCAGAAGGGATACTGTCTACTCTTGACACCAGCCTCTGCACGATCTGCCAGAACCCCGTTCCCTTTTTTTATCAGAGACGTTTTCTCGCCGTTCCCCGAGGACTCCACTTGAGGAGTCCCCGCGTCTTTGTTTGTCCCGGAGACTCACTCCCCGTATTCTCGTGATCCCCACGGACGGGGAATGCTCTGATTATCATCACCATCATCTAAAGCGACTCCCTTTGAGATTCGGAGGGGAATCAGATTTTGCTGGTGTTGTTGCAATGTAAAATTAACTAAAAACAGAATAAACAAAACCAAAAATAAAACGGATCTAGACTAATTTCGCCGACTGTGTATTTTTTTTTTCGAATAAAATCTATTTTGGAAGCATTCCCCGTGTTCCCGCTGTTTCTGTACGCGGAGTCAGTGTGGAGCGACTCCCTCTATTCTCGCCGTTCCCTTCGTTCCCCGAGGAGTCCTCGGGGAACGGCGAGAATATGACTTCGACTTACCTCATCTTGACCGCCAACAAGTTTCGCCACCCAGCTATTTGTCCATTTCCCTTTCCTGGATGACGTTTGAGGAGTCCGATAGATCTAGAAGCAACAATCTTTAATTTCAAATCCATGACTCGTTAAAGGCCGAGCAACTCGTTGCATGGGGCATGACGATTCCCGTTATTACTTCTGCTGAGATATCTGAAAATCGCAAGGTTTCATCGTGGTCTTGGCCTGAAATCTGACGTGTACTTATGTGAGGACCAGAGCTTTGCTGATCTCTGACGATAGAAGCTGAAGAACCGAATCGTTCCATAAAGGGTGCTTAAAGTAGCCTCGCACCTTTCGTAAAGGACACCAAGAGTTGAAGCCGGGATTATTTCCCACTTCTGGGACACCATCGCAAATATTCACATCAAATGTCCGTTGGCAGCGATGGCTGCTGAATTTTGTCGAAACAGCAACATGGCGAAACAGTTCTAAGGCATCTCACTTTCGCAAATTTGTACCGTTTTTTCTCCCAGTCATCGTAGATGACCGATCTGAAACACGGTAGAGCAAGAACTCTGTAATATGACCAAGCTGAGTCGAATAGATTCCCTTTTCGATGCAAACGAGGTGCTTTTTTCGATGCAAACTTGCGGAGGCTAGGAGCTACGCGGAAAATCATGGGATCGACTAAAAAGAGGCACGGCACGGCACAGCATGGCGCAGAAGGCACGAGTAATAAAAAGATATTAGCAAGTAGTAGAAGTAGACTGAGAGTTCGTAACACCAGAGCCTAAAAAAAGGCACATTTTGTTCCAATTTCGATTTCGATTTATTTAATAATAAAGCAAACATATCTCTCGTGGGCAGAGCCCAAATACAATGTTTTTGAAGTCATAAATAAAGATAAAATAAGTTGTCAACAGATAATTTAAAAGAAAATAAAAATAACAAGGCAGAAAAAACTAAAGATCATTGTACTGCTTTACGAAGCTCGGCACAAAGCTTCTACTGTAGCTCTTAGTGTTACAGTAGATTGGGGTCAGTTTGGGAACCTTTTCAGCCACTTCTCGGGGGGGACGAGATCTTACAGGAACAAAGGGTGGGGGAAGGAATCAACGGTACATGGGGTGCTGGAGAAGGGAGGAGCCAAAGTTGCGGCATTGTTTTTCGCGGCGGGAAGAAAGGGATTCAATTTTAAATTCCTTGAGGCCCCTCACTCTGAAGACTGAAAGGGCGCTTTCAGTGTTCGCGCCTCATTTTAGTACTCGTGCCTCCTACACTATGTCGTGCTGAGCCGCGCCTCTTTTTAGTCGATCCCGAAAATCACAACTCTTTTACACACACTTTCTACATACAGCTCATTGCAGTTGAGGCCCCAAGAAGAAAACTCAAAAGTAAATAGACTATTGTATACCATTGAAGCGACTAGTGTGACGCACTGTGGAGGCGGGTCATGCACGCCTGCTACGGTCTTTTCCTCTCAAATGTGCAGTTGCTAAGAGGGAAGTAGACGGGTGTCAACACAAAGCTCAGCAAGTAGCTGTAGCTCTGCTCAATTTTGTCGGTTATCCACAGTCGATGCGTGGGACCAAGGACGGGGGTCCTGTTGGCTTATTTGTTCTTGGTTAAGGCAGAAAGAGCCTCACATATGAGGCTTCGGATATGAGTGTAACGTGTTAGCAGCGCCCAGAATAGAGGGCTGTCGTTGGGGACAGGGAACTGTCGCACATATTGCAATTACGGATTTCGCCTTTCCCGTTAAGACATTCATTCATTATATGGCCTTTGGTTGTTTTAAAGTGCATTATTTGTTAATGTTATACTTCCGACGGATCCTGACGGCCGATTTGGATTCAGTGGGCAGTGGGGTATCTTACCTCTGTGCCATGTACCAGTTTGGCCATCCATGTATTGGCCCATCGTCCTTTGCGAGCTGTGGACTTTTGAGAGTGAGTCTGAAAGAGTATAAAGAACGTCAACGTGTGGGCTGAACCTGCGAAGGAAATAAAAGTGGATCATATATGTGTCGAGAGCTACCGCAAATTAATTACAGTGTGGCATGTAACTCAAATGATCTAAACAATGTACTTGAAATTGAGACAGTGCTTGATACTTCCCGTATGGAAATAGTTCAAGTAATTGTATTGTGGGACTTCCAATCGTAAACAATTGGAAACGATCGTAAACAGCTACGATTGGAAACATTTGTTTCCGATTGGAAACAGTTTTTTACGATTTGAAACAGTGGTTTACGATTGGAAACAGTGGTTTACGATTGGAAACAGTGGTTTACGATTGGAAACAGTGGTTTACGATTGGAAACAGTGGTTTACGATTGGAAACAGTGGTTTACGATTGGAAACAGTGGTTTGCGATTGAAAACAGTTGTTTTATGATTGTAAACGGTGGTTTCCAATCGTTTGCGGATGGAAACAGTTGTGAACGGTTGTATTTTTACGGTTGAAATTGATTGTTTCCATTCGTAAAGATACAATCGTTAGTAACTGTTTACAATCGCAAAAGATTGGAAACAATTGGAAACAACTGTTTACAATCGCAAAAAAACTGCTTCCAATCGTAAACAACTGTTTCCAATCGTTGAAAAAAAACAATCGCAAATAATGGTTTACGATTAGAAAATGTCCCATAATACAATGACTTGAATTATTTCCATACGGGTTGGTTGGTTATTGTTAGTATTGTTATTTTACTTTTTACATATTATTTACTCCAGGAAAGCTGTACTTTAGGAATAGCCTATTAGGCTACTTGGATTTTTTTTTTTCATAACAGCCCGTCTTGCTTATTCTGCCTTTTGCATTATCCCGGGCGCCCTTGTGGAATTATAATCTCCTGAAATCCCCGGCTTTCGCCAATGTTAGTTTTTTTTTTTTTTTTTTTTTTAACGCAATGTAGACTTTGCCGAAAGCTTCAGCGTCCACCGACACACCGAAGGACATGAGAAGCTTCAAACTGTTTTTTTTGAGATCCCAAAACATAATTGGAGGGATAACTATGATTCCATAAAAGTTGTCCGTCTGTCCGTCTATTAACACGATAATTCTCAATGGAGTTGAGATACTGTGTTCAAATTTGGCATGAGGACTGTGTGGGTCAAAGTACAGGTCAAGTTCGAAGAGGGGCTCTGTAGCTCTTTTTAGCGGTGGGGGAGGGGTTTCAAATTAAGGGAAAAAAAGTGTTTTTAAAAGCTAATGAGATAATCGATTTAGGGGTAAGGAGACAAGCTGAACCCGAATATGAAAATAATTTTCTTGTCGGACAAGTAGGTCCCACAGAATACGGCAAAAACGGAATATTTGTGAAAAATGAAAGTTCAATCTGTAGTTGATTAGAGGTTCAATTTAGGGGTAAGGAAACATGCTGAACAATCATATGAAAATTATTTTTTCGCCGGACAAGTAGTTCGCCCGGAATCCGGCCAAAACCGGAAAAACTTGTTTAAAGTAAACGTTTTATTTGAACTTGATTAGATGTTCGGTTCAGGGATAAGAATACACGCTGAATCTGCATATGACAATCATTTTCCACCCGGACATACAGTTCGCCTGGAATCCGGCTGAAATCGGAAAATTTGTTATGTTATAAGTAAACGTTTTATCTGAAGTTGATTAGAGGTTCGATGCAGTGCTAAGGAGGCATGCTGATTCCGTATATGTTAATTATTTTCTCGCCGGACAGATACTTCACTCGGAATCCGATCAAAACCTGAAAATTCGTTAAAAGTTAAAGTTTTATCTGAAGTTGATTATAGGTTCGATATAGGAGTAACGATATATGCTGAACTCGCTTTTTTGCTTTTTTTAACGGACAAGTAGTTCGCCCAGAATCCGGCAGAAACCGGATATTTGGCAGAAGTAAGGCAGCTGGAAGTTCTGACCAGTTATGACGTATAGGGGTAAACACACACGGTGAATCCATATCTGAACTTGGTTTTCTCAGGTGATTAGCCATTGGCCTTAATCTGTTTCTAAATTTTAACAGTAAACATTTTCAAGGAGTCTGGCGAAGACCGAATATCTACAAGATCCAATTGTCTGGATCAGGTATGAAATCTTTGGGATCCCATCGAAACCTTTGGTCTTGTTCATATGGAAGACATTCAGGTCTGACTTCTGTTTGGGAATTCTTTTTCTTTGCTTGATTCTCCCACTTTTTAACCACGGGCGCTTCCAGTTTTCAAATATTTTGCATCCACGTTCATCTGGAATTTTTTGTTTCCGGCCAGCTAAAAGCTTAACACCAACTGTAATAATAAAATAAATAAAAATAAATTCGTCGAGAATCCGGCAGAAATCGATAGAATCTATAGACTTTTGATTGAAATCCATATCTGTTCTCATGTTTCAGCGCATCCATCGTTTAGCACTAATCGGCAAGATAACCAGCACTTTCACTTGTTCTCTATCAGGTTATTTAGTCGACATACAGATATTAAGACTGAATCTCCTTTGTATTACTGCTGCACATTTCTTTCCCTTAGTAATGTTGACGCATTTTTACGATCCCAGATGAGACTATGTTTCCTTTCAGTCAGTTTATAGAAAGCTTAAGGTCGGTACGGATAGAGACAGCATGATGGAACTTGGTATGTATGCTACTCGGTTCAGGAGTAATATCGACTATGCAAATAGGCACTTTGACTATATGCAAGGGCGGGACTGGAAGGAGGCCGGAAAGTTCCCAGATACCAATATCACCTGATCCAACTATGACTTGAGATTTCTCGAGTCCATTTCATATAAGTGTCTCTCTCCTTCGATTTTCCGTTTCTGGCTTTCCGTGAAGAAAGACCCGATTTCCGTGCCTTGTCTTGCCTACTTTGTCGATCCCGGGTCTAAGGTCTAAGGTAATGATGAAAACTTTCCTTATACCAAATTTCCGGTTTTAGACGGATTTCAGGTGAACTTCCCGTCATCCGTCAAATAAATAAAGTTCAAAAATGTATTAATCATGTTTTATTACTACTATGATGGATCTCTAATTGACTTCAGAAAAACTTTTACTTCTCCCTAATTTCTGGTGATGGTCGGATTCCAGGCCAACTAATTGTCCGGTAAGACAGTAAGTTTCAGACATGGATTCAGCATGTTTCCTTACCACAAAAAAATATGTATTGCCCCTTAATTTGAAATTCAACCCTAAATTTAAGGCTATAGAACCCATCCACGAACTTGACCTGTACTCTTAATCCAATGGACCCTCGTACCAATTTTCACCAAAATATCTCAGCCTCTTCGAGAGATATCGAGCTAAAAGATGGACGGACAAACTTTAAGAACTCATGGATATCCGTCAGTGACGTTTTGGGATGCAAAAAACCATGCTAGTTCGCAATAATCTGACATAATTTAAACTGGATTGTCCCGACTCTCGTGAAGTTTGGTAGAATATCCCAAACTACAGTCTGTTGATTTTCCGAAGAATCATCAAAGATCACATTCCGAAGAATTTATTTCCCTATGGGTCACCGCGATGAAAATGCACTCCAGTTTAGAGGATCAGTGCCTGATTTTGGATTTTTTTTTTCTGTTGCTAATTGCGCGCATTATCAACCTTGAATTCCGCCAGTCAGCATAGTAGATAGGCTGAGGACGAGAATTTGGTAACCCCCTCTGTGGGGGGCCCCCACAGAAGTCGGACCTTAAAAGAAGAGAACCCTAGCTCACACATCCCACCAAGTTTGGTTGGAGCCGACCATCTGCTGCTATTTGAAGATCACAGAATTCCGGGGAAGTCCCTTTCCGTCCTCAACGAACGGGTCGGATCGCAACCGTTCTTGTTTCAGTCTATTTCAGGACCTAAGCTTCATTTGAATATCAAATTTCATTCGTCCTCGCTTACGTGGAAGTGCTCGAACATGAAATCCCACTGACAGAGAAACCGTCACCAAATTCTAACAGTGACAAGTGTTGGCGTAAACAAAGGAACGCAGGCAGAACTCCAATTGTCAACACTCACATACACAAAATAGATTCCTGCACAATATCCTAATTTGGAACTTCCACCTGGAAGAGACACAAATATCCGACACTACGCTTCAAGGACACGTAAGAATGGAGAAAACAGGGGTCCAACACTTCGGAAACGAAAATGTCGCACTACTTAAACACCATTATGTCGTAAATAGAATCGTCTAATGTGTTGAAATATCGTGTCAACACATTAGACATGAAGGTACGTCAAACGACACTACGTATTCACAGCGTTAAATCGAATGACACTACAAAGGCACGACGGTACATCGAACGACACTACTTGGACACGTCACTACCAGGACAAAATCCGACACTAGAAGTGTCAATTTAGTATCAGTACTGATACCGTCATGTGCTGTACTGTCGTGTCCATCATGTGATGTTTCTATTTCTTTTCATGGTTGTGTCGTGTCTTCATAGGGTCGTTTCTAGACACGACGGTACATTCAAGGCCACCACAGCAGTACGTCCAACGACACTACGTGTACACGTCACTCACAGGACAAAATCCGACACTACGTCAAACCCAAAATATTGTCAATAGTTACAAATTAAGAGTTATGTTTGGTTCAGCAGAAGTTTTGGTTGGATAGCACAACCGTGAGTTTACGTGATCTCAATGTAATTGATGAACTGCCAGAAAGTTTTTCGACAAAGTTAGTACATCTAATACATGAGCAACTAGACCCTGATTTACATAGGAAACTACGGAAATTTGGTTTCTTCGACTGTGAACGACTGTGATAGTAAATTTCGTCTCACCTCGTCAAGGTTGTAATTGAATTACAGGGCACAAAGAAAACTGCACAAAAATAGAATAAAGAGGAAAAACAGTTTATTTTTGTTGAATGAGCAAATGGAAACTTTAAAGCTTTATAAAAATTTTGAAGCAAAGAATTTCTGGAAAATGGTGCAAAATTCAGGTGTGAAAGCATCTGTAAACATCCCTGAGATTGATACATTGGCGGATTATTTTGGAAGTCTGGAAATTAAGGATTTTACGGGTGGGAGCCTTTGCCTTAAAGAAGAGGTTGGTCTCCTACCAGGTGAAGAAGTTGAATACCCTTTGAATGAATATGATACGATTTTGTGTGACAATATTTTTCAAGAAGAGGTCGAGGAATCCATTCGAAGTTCGAAAGGTGGATCAGCACCAGGACCCGATGGTATCCCTGCCACTGTGTTCAAGAAGCTACATCTTACTCTCCTTCCAGTATTACTAACGTTATTTAATCGTGTTCTTTCTAAGAGATGTTGACCGGAATCATGGAAGACTTCTTTCGTTTTCCCCTTTTCTTAAAAGGGCAACCCTGAAGTGCACGATAACTACAGGCCCATTAGTTTAGTTTATCTGTAAGTAAGCTGTTGGAACGGATATTAGACAATAGGTTAGGGCTTTGGTTAGATAGAATAATAATTATTAGAGAGGAGCAAGGAGGTTTTGGAAAAGCTTATTCAACGGTGGACCGAATGGTGGTATTAAATTCTTCAATTGATAAATATGGTAAGGATAAGAATGGATTTTTCGTTACTTCTCTAGATCTGCGTAAAGCTTTCGATTAGAGTTAGTTTGTTTAGTACTCTTCTTGAGACTGGAATGCCAGCTCCCTTAGTCAAATTGTTAAGTTCTGTGTGCGTAATGACAAAAGGAATAGTTATGATAGTGAGAAAAAGATTTTCTATATCGTTTAAGAGTAATGCTTGAGTTAGGCAAGGAAAGGATGTATTGTAGATATTTTTAAATGATACTGTGACTTTTTTTGAGAAAAAATGGGTCCCGGTTGTTAAACTATGTAACCTAACGTTTTCCCTTTTACTGTTTGCGGACGACAATGCTTTAGTCGTAAAATTGGCGGGCTAACTTCAAACACTACTTGATTTGGCTGCTGATTTTTTTTTCAAAAGGTCTAGAACTCAATACTTCAGAATCGGAAACTGTAATTTTTCGAAGGGTTAAACCAGATTCTCAAGACAGGAAATGTCGCTTTGAAGCAATTGAGCCAAAGATTTTTAACACAGGTTAAATACTTTGGGTTTCAGCTGTGAACAAACAGTAGTTAGCAAAGTCATATCACAGCAATGGCAACAAGAGGAAAAGCTGCGCTGTGTGCTTTGTATAGAAATCCTGCAATTATGGGAGTAAAGAACCTGCAAACGCATAAACACACATTTAATACGAAAGTGCTACCTGCATTACATTATGGTGCTGAATCATGGGGTCATGAACAGGCAAACAGCTGGAAACGCTCCAGCTGCAATATTTCAAAAGGGTTTTTGGTCTCCATATAACCACGCATAGTTTAGTAATGATTTTGGTATTTTTTATTTAAGAAAGATGAGAATTCTGCAAATGATAAGATTTTGGTTATGGATAGTTGAACTACCTAATGACCGGCTCGTAAAAGCAGGTTATAATGAAATGGTTCAAATGTGTAAAAGATCATTATGGCTTTACATAATTAAAAATATACTGAACACGACAGATTTTTCTTTTGTTTGGAATGAATGCCTAGGTCCGACAAATAACCCTTCCGATTTTTACCGAAGTTTTAAGACACGTTTAGATGACCAAGAAATTCAAAAATGGTGGTGTGCATTGGGTGAGTCACCGAGTCTAGTTTATTACTGGCACGTTAAAGTTTAACCGAAAAGGGCTGAGATAGGACAATCTAGTCACCCATCGCTTCTTCACTTAAAGAGGCTTGGAGACACGATGAAAATGCGTTACTGCGTTGCTCCGCTATTCGCGCGTAGTCGATTTTCATATAGTGGAATTTCCCTGTCTGATTTGTGTTACCTCTAAGCGCTTGTACCTGTGTTGTATGCTTGACGAAAACAGCTTACGAAAAATAAGTGTTCACGCACTGAGCCACCTTCCGGTAGATGATCACCTGGTCGTTGATAAGCCGCGTTTGTATTATATCTAAATTGTTCCGCGTCATAGTAGAACTTGCGTCATGAAGATGGACGCAGATATTAGCTTTTTTTTGCCGTCATCCAGTTAACCGACCTACAAGATTTCCCACTATAAGTCGTTTTCTTCCTTCGGTTAACCGACCTAAGTTCTTCTAAGCTGTTTTTTTTTTTGCTCTGTTTGCCGGTCGGTTGACCGACCTGTGGACTAAGGCGGGAGCTCCGTCCAACCGACCTACGCTACTGGGACGGCGCGAAATTCAAAATTCTCATTGGAGAGATAGGCGCCGGCGACGGGAAGACGCCATTTTTTCTTGTAAGCCGTTTTTTAGACGTAAAAACAGTCAACCGTGGCAATTAACCGACCTATGGAGAAAAGGCAACAAACGCAGCTATTCTGAACGTCATACTAGAGCAAAATGTGAAAAATACAAAACATCCTCAACACAATCCAAATAATGCTGTGTGTTCAGTTGAGTGATGCCAAAATAAGTTGGCTTTTCAGTTAAACTTTAAAGAGTCTTTCAGTAGTGTATTTTATTTCAAGCTAGGAATACCATTTAAGTTTTTGAAGTGTTGGATTCAGGGGCAAAAAAACTGTGTACCCCCATGTGGTGGTAATTCGTGGAATTCTAGGTGTCCGTATGGAGTACGTTTTTGCCTTCTTCGCCATCTTGATGGGGATGGTCTGGATCATTTTCTTTTCAAGTGCCAGGAACTTTCACACTTAAGGGGTTCATTATTTTCTTAAAATGGCGGGCAGCTTCTTGGTATCTTCGCTCTTCGTCACCAAGAGTGATTGTTTCTTTTGGTAATTTTTGCAAATAGCACTCGAGTTAAGAAGTGCTGTTTCTTACTTTGTTATTTTGTTTAGTTTCCTATGAGTTGTTTGTTCATCCTATATATGGCTTTTGAATTTTTCAATACAGATGTATATATATTGAAGTTCAAATTGAAAATTGGGACCCTTTATATATCGTTTCGATATTGATACCGTTGTGTCCATGTCGTCGCGTCCATGTACTGGCGGTATTCCTTCCGTCGGGTCCATGAACTGTTGTTCCGACCATATAACGTTCTTTTCGTTTCGCTGTTACGTCGTTTTTTAGGAAGGTCGTGTCTACATAGGGCCATCATCCCCTAAACTACGCATCCATCCGCATCCATCTTTTCTTCAACACAAAACTTTGAAGGATGTCTTACGTATAAGTGTATTTAAAAGCCCAGGGGCCATATATATACCAAAACAATAAGACACATTACAAAAGAAAACAACAACAATATTTTCCGACGGCTATGAAGCCTCACTACTAAGCTCAGTCGATCTTAGCTTCAGCGCTCCGTCGATATATTCGCACACCTTTCTTATAACCCTTTCCGAAGTGCTATTCAGGATATCCGGAAGAAGCAAAACAATCCCCTTAGAAAAAAGATCCCATTAACTCCGAAAGCTCCTGGCATCGGATTCAGAAAGTGGTCCATGTTTTCCTCTTCCCCAGCTTTGCAAAGTTGGCAATTACATCTGACATCTGGACCTGTCCTATCCCTATCAAAAACTCTAAATCTACCAAACAGGGGGAGGGAGGTTGAGGTAGATTCAATTTAAAATAAAACTAAGTGCGCCTGAGGCCAAACACCAAATCCATCCTTGGAGAAGCTTTCGCGGGGACTATTTTTGGGGACATTTTTTTTCGGGGTATGGCGGCTTATTGTCGGTGCTAAACAAGACATGAGATTTTCTACAGACGAATGTAGCGATTAATACAACAACGACATCGTCCGAGTAATATCCTCTACAGACATTTTACCATGTCACCGTCGACGTTCACGAGTCGGATAATCTCAATGCCATATTTGCGAACCCGACAATTATAACTTTTTGGCGTAGCCAGGTGCTTTTATTACCGAGAAGATTTTTTTTTTAACAATAGCTGCAGTACTATTCGATACGGTTATTTTAGATGACGTAATAAGAACTAGCTGACAACGTACTAATCAAATTAGTCATAATCATTATGATAACAGTAACAATACTGATACTGTGCATGGTGCTGAAGCCGAATTAGAACTTGACGACGGTACACAGACAACACCGAAGCTTTCCGCGGGGTCTCAAAGAGGAATACTCGTTTAACTTAAGTTCAGACAGTCTGTTCTCGTGGATTGGATTGCCGGTCTCCGCCCCTCGGCTACAGCCTATCCAAGGGCCCTGAAGCCAATACCGGAAAAGCTTTATTTTCTCGTTGGCCTAACTATAGTTGTTAATTGCAAGTTAAACCATGAAAACTTTGAAATCATTTGTTGTAATTGACTAGTTTAGTCAGTCTTCGAACTGTAATCGTACCTGCAGTTAACTCCCGTTGTTGAATATACTTGATGATCAATTTTGACTGGAATTATTTTAGAAATGTTGACTGTTAAGTTATATATAGCCTATGTCAGATATGGTATGTTTAAATTGACGACTAAACGAATATTAGGCTAGTCCGCTTCCCCTTTAGTAATAATAACTAAATTGAAATGAACATATTGTCTTATATTGTATTACACACGTTGTATTATGAAGTTCCATGAAAAACTCATATTAATGGTTGGAACCACAAATTTAAATCCCCAGCATTACACGATATCCTATTCTCCCCCTAGATTTTTCGGCGGCGATGGAAAATCCCGAGAGAGTGATAGCAACCAGTTAAACACTTAAATAACTCTCTACCTGAGAAATTTTTTTTTCCACGTGTGTTGACCTGTTCTACTCGCATTCATTGTACATAATATTTTATTTTATTTTATGTTGACATGTTATGTCTGACAAAGTGCCGCCAATTAGCGTTGACATGTGTATGTGCCTGATTACGACAACCATACAATTTGTTCTTACCGGTGTATGAGTTTGTAAAAGACTGAACTGAATTGAAAATTGGGACCCTTTAACCAGTAAGTTTCTCGGTGCAAAATTTCCGGAACAGCCCTGATTAATAATCATTTCTTCTCTATAAGAGAACAGAGGCCTTACTAGCCAAAAAGTTGGAGGGAGGGGGACTTGCTATTTCTACCGACTGTTTTTAAGGAACTCGACTTTTATTTTCAGCGGGCAACTGGACGACAGCATTGGAGGGGGGGGGGGGGGCTTCACCAGCAAACGTAACGACTCTGCAAGGGGTAAGGTGCAGAAGGTAAAAAGGAAAATGGTTAGTTATTTTGTAAATTGAGAGGTAAGGTTGTGTCTGAGAGTAGGAGCAGTGACCACTCTGCGTATTTTGTTTAAAATGTAAAGATTGTGGTTCTCGGCGTCCAGGAATGGACTGAGTGTTTTGATTATGTGTGACTTATCTCTAATCACATCTCTAGGCTAGAAACCGTTGATATTTAGGTAGTTATAATAAATGCTGTCCTATTTTCTAGTCCCATTTAAGGGGAACGTAGACACATTAAGTTTGGAAAAGGATAGATCCGAAAGTTCGAAAATGGACTTCCTAGTTTAATATTTAGTGGTAAGAGGAGTTTCGAAATGAGGAAGTAATAAAAAGTCTTGATCGAACTTTTCTGAAACTCGATATATCCAAAACTGTGGCGAAGCCGAAGAAGGTATTTGCTATTTCCTTGGTTAGAAAGCAGGGTACCTCCAGAATCCGGCAAAACCAAAAACTCTTAGGAAGGACGGATCGCCCAAGTGAATTTTGATAAAAAGGTTGACCTATGAATTTGAAACAAAAAACGATAAGAACAAGACCTTATTGTGTGCACTGGATTCGTACTTGAACTGGAATCCGGTGAAAAAAAATAGAACAAAAAACAATGTATCCTGCGAATCGGCTCGAAGAATTATCTGAAAAATTTATTAGAAAGCGGACATAGGGGTATCCGAGCAGTATGATCCAGGTAATGCTGCTATTTCTACTTCAAATTGACAGATCCGATGGAATCCAGTTTAGTTTTAGTTTTTTTTACGTTTAATACTCTTGATTATACAAACTAGCTCTTACATGCTAAACTACATGAACACACCTTTTGTAACCCTCTTAAGATCCTTTATACATGTAGCTGACACTTCTGACTGCAGGAAAGCCCGAATGGGCCTGTGGAGGCAGCCAAAAAAACAACTCCACTTTACATTAATTTTTACATACTTTTTAAAAAAAGGGACGGAAAACTATATATGTGAAAACTATACACAGTTTTACATAATATACGATTTGGGAGGATATTTTGGCAGCAGCTCCAAGTTCAAGTTATGTTTATTTATTTTAATTATCAGTTAAAAAATAAATTAAAGAGACAATAGTAAGAAGACTGGCATCTATACATGGAAGCCCTGTGTTATTCGGTTAACTTAGAAGGATCTAAGGTCTAAAGTAAGGTCGTTTTAGGGGTCAATAAAAGCGGAAACCGAATATTACTCAGAGAAGCTCGTAGGGAAAAAAGGTGCCCGGACTCCGTGGAAGGTCACGGATTCCGGGAATAAACACAGAATCTGGGGGTTTTTCTACGGAGTTACGTGAGTCCTTCAGCTGGAGAGGTGTGGAAAATTCGGAAGAAATAAGGTTTTAAGGAAATTAGTTAAGGGTCTCAAAATGGGTAAAGCGATGTCGCTTAGCGACAGGCTGAATCAGGATAAGATCTCTTCGGATGGTCGGCAGAGTGCCCGTTTAGAACTGAAGTGCAACCGGGGAGACTTAAGTTTAACTGAAAAGTCAGCTTATTCTTACATCTCGGATCTGAATACTTTGAATTGTTTTAAATCTCTTACGGGATTTCTTTTTATCTTTTATTTGATGCTCCGTATTGACTTTCCGAATATGCACTTGCAGGAATTTATTTCGGGGGGGGGGGGAGGGTTGCCTGGTGGTCGGACAAAATAGTGCAAAAATACATAGATCAGAGGGAAAAGCCTATAAATATGATTATTTTTGTATGTTTCGGGGGGGGGGGGGGATCAACCCCCTAACCCCCCCCCCCCTGGATACGGCCTTGTGCACTGGTGATCTGACAAGACAAAGTTCATTTGAATTTTGACAAAAGCGTGCATTTCGATGGCTAATCCAGAGTGTAAGGTTAAGAACTGAAGAAAGTCCATTATTGCGTGTGACCCAACAGAATATTTTTCGCTGTCCTTTACCATTGTAAGTTGTTAAATATTTCGAGCATAGAGGTACACACGCACTGAAGTACCACAAACCCGAAAGAAAAAGTTTGATGAAAATCGATTGTTTAGATAGCGGAAACAGCGCAGTTTTTCATCTGATCTTTACGTCTGATTCAGTGACTAAATGATGGGTAACTACACTGTTAGAACTTTCATAACAGATAACACGGGGATGCGCGGTTTCAACAGATAATGCGTAACAGATAACATTTCGGATATTATCTGCTGTGTTTCAAAATGTTATATGCATAATAAGCGTTACCATCAGGAAGAACCGAAAAACCGCCAAAGAGTATCTGCTGAGTTTTCCGACATCATGACATAACGTCAACATATAACATATTTCATGCATAACGTTTTCAAACACAACTTGTTATCTGTTAAGCATTATCTGTTGAAACCGCGCATCCTCGTGTTATCTGTTCTGAAACTTCTGACAGTGTAGATTGTCGTATATTTTGGTCAAATTTGAACACTTCTACAGTCTAGTAGAAAGAAGTCGTCCCATTTAAGATCCCACTGCAACCCTTGATTTCTTGTATCTGCTTTCTGCTCCTAAAAGGAGATTTAGCTTCACGGGGTGGCTTACCTCTGTGAAGGTATGTGCAACGTATAATCCAAAAACAACAAGTTTAATCCAAGTTCTAAATTCCATGTTTTTTTCTTTCAAATCAGCACTTAATTTTTCCTTCACTCTCGATTAAAACTAGATCATGGCACATCAAAGATAGTAAGTCTCATTCTATCGTAATCAACGCATCAGAATTTCATTCTTTGCCCCAATTAATTCCTCAATCGCGAAATGGGCCCTGGAGGTACGTAGCAGCACGATTGGCTGAAAAAAAAAATGTCCCAGTGGCATAGTAAGCACCCACCGCATATGTTTTATATAATTTTCGTGTTTTATCCGAAATATGTAACGGTTAGTTTCCTGAACAAAACTGTTTGAATTATTGCGCGAACCGGCCTCGTGTGAAAAATCGGAACGGATGCGATAAATCGATATGTGAAGTGATCTTGATAGATGATCGTGGAATCATCTTGACAGATCATCTTGTTTTGTTATGTCTGTAGATCGTCACACATACGGATTCGCAAGTCCATCGGCGTCTATGTGACGGGGACCAATTAAAAGAAGGCACGGCACACGAGGGGTTACTCACTCTCGATTTTAGTGTATAGCAAGTGCCTGGTGCCGCGCTGCCAAGCCGGTGCCGACACCAGCGTGCACTGGTTCAGCTCAGTTTTATTCATAAAAATAGTCAACACTATTATCTCTTTATGGCCCCACGAAAAGGCCTGACAAAGGATGGGGCAATGGGGGGGGGGGGGTGAGCACGTGTTAGAACACTAAAATCAGCATGTTCAGAAGCGGCATCCCCTAAAGGAGGGTTTGAGATCTTGGAATCACTTTCTGATGAGCGAAGCGCATCGCGAACACTGTGGGAAAGCGATTCCTGGAATAACTTTCCACTTTCCCGCTGGACTGTTCGCAAAAACGCATGGAAAGCTGATATCGCCGAGAAAGATGTTGAATTACAAACTAATTCGAAGAAATATGGTTCACTTAACGGTTCTTTGATACTCATATATTCCATCGAAGTTACCTTAATTACGATTGCCATTTTTTTTATTTATTGGTGGCATTATTTTTCCTCCACACCTTTGAAATTCCCGCCGAAACATTGAACTTTCCGCAGAGCTTTCCACTAACCTCGTGGAATCACTTACCGGGAAAGCTGCTTCGGTTTCCAAAGCGCGAAAACCGGGTTGGAAAGTTCGGCAA